>JAUBOD010000633.1:1452649-1492176 GCA_032353885.1 Nothura maculosa | reverse complement strand
CCAGATATACCCTCTTACCAGCATGGCTGCATTCCTCTAGAACTAGAACAGAGCCATCTTATTAAGAAAAACGTTTGTGTTATATAAATACAAACTATATCACCAAAGTGCCAGAGAAGTGAGACCAACAGGGACATTCCTGAGAAATATTCTATCCTAAGCCAATTTCCAGCTTGCTCCCTGCAGAAAGACCAATTTCAACTACTAGTTTACAGCAAGAGACACGTTACCTAATTCAGTAATTTTATTATGAGGTGGAATCTCTGCATTTTCAACACTCTTACTTGAGAAAGAAAGAATGAAGAACAAACTTCTGCATGAAATTCTGTAAGCCCCCAGCACTTTATCTTTGGCACAGGATTCACAGGAAGTGGGGAATAAAACATGTGAGTAGATAAACTTCTCAGCTATTTAACTGCCAAATATTTGATGTCCCAAGGCGAACTTATTACTACAGACAGGCTTCTTTTCCTCCAAAACTACAGGTCTCTGGAATGTTAGTGCATGATAAAATATGTATACAGGAACCAACCCCGCTGGTAAACCTCAGTGGGAACATCAATGGAAAGATGATACCACAATTATCTGAGTGGCTTCTCAGATTTTAACAAATTCTTTGTGATTCTCACTTCTTCACCTTTGATTTCTCAGTACTCTGTACTGTGCATGTAAGCAACTCCGTGTTCTAAAAATGCCTGGACCTCCATCTCAAAAAAACAACAGGTGGCCCATGCTGGTTGGAGAACTGCAACAAGCCAGAGAAGCAGCTCCCTTCCTACAAACAGCTTGCTTTCTCCTAGTAGAAGAAAATAGTCCATCAATATAGACCACCAGTTCATTGATCCTTCAGCTGTCACTCACACAAGATGATGCACATACAGAAACATAAGTTATGAAGAAAATTAAGGCCCCCCCTGCCTCAGATGACGTCTTGGAAAGAAGGAGGCCACTGTGAAGCATTTGTAGCTTTTTGTCCTCTCCTGTCTTAAAATTATACTACATTTGCTTTTGTTTTACAGCAGTGCATTCACCTAAGCTGTTCTATGCCAAGGCAACTGCTGGAATTTCTTTATTCTCTAGCCTTAACTGTGCATCACATATAGGAATGTTCAATCTCACCAAAGGTAAGAGCTTTACATCTGCTGAATGGGAGGCATCCTCTCTGGACTATGAGTAGAGTATTATCAGAACTCATAGAAAATCTTCATGTAACGGGTAGAACTGTGCTGCAGACACAAACCAGTAAAAGAGAAATCACAAGCAGCAAAGTTATCTTAAAATTTTCACGTATGTTGGTACAACAACATACACACTGAACACAATAATACTGATCTTCATAAATTCTGAAAAATATCCCAGGTTTAATTGTGAAGACTAATATTTTATAACATTTGAATATATAACACTTATAATACTTGAATGATTAGTAGTGCATGCTTTCTTTTCCCTCCCTAATTTTCCTGTATTTAAATATTTTGGTCAATAATTCATCTTATTAGATTATATAATAAATGACATCCAATAACAGAACAGCAATCAAATTTCATCTGAACTTGGCCAACAAGACTAAAAATATCTAAACGAAGAAAACATCAAGGGGCAGATTCTGAGCAGAAGTTACTTGATAAACCGATTGAAAACAATAGTGCACTACTAATTTATACCACATGAGAATCCACAGGGAAGGAGAAATAATGGTGGGAATAAAAACACTATAGAAAGACTTGCAACAAAATTGATTTAAGATTTGGGTGTTCTCATTGAGTCCTTCAGAAAACAGTGCAAAGGTGCTAATCTTTCAATCTCAACTGACCACATGTCATCTCAGATTTAGTGCTTGGGCAAGTTAGGCATCTGCATACTACCATTTTAGACACAGATGTAGTTTTGTAAGACATGACTGGGTTGGGTCTTTATTCAGTAAAATATGAAGTACTGATACCAACAACATAAAATTTCACAGAAATTCACTGAAATTGTTTCATATTTACACCAACAGCAAAAGTGTTCATAATTTATCTCAGTTGCTTTTGGGTATCTATGGGAAACATAATGCAGTAAATGCATGTGAAAGTCTTCTGTAACTATTTATATCTGTAAGATTAAAAATCAGTTTTGCACAGATCTCCCAGGAATGGTGCTTTCTTTATCCGTGTCCTTGAGAATCATCTGAAGTTTTTGGGTGTGTTTCACTGATTAACAGAACCTTCTACAGGCTTTTCTTTCAGCAAGGAAATGACAATAATAGCACCCTGTGTCTTAAGACTTTCTGTGCCTTAAGATATCATTTGGGACTGAAAAGCTTAACTATTTTACTGGAAGTTAGTCATTTGTGAGCCCCATACCTGTATACTGAGAACTATGAAAGCAACAAATCACACCTGCAAAAAAGCTATTTAAGAAATTAAATACAAGGATATTCTTGTGCTCTTCCAGAGCAGCACATGTTGAAAATAAAAACTATGAATAGATTTTTGAGTAGTTACAGAAGTACAAGAAATAAAACTAAAAGCTCTCAGCTATAGTCTGAGGTACACAAAATACATTAATTTGCATTCTATTAATGAAAAGATTGCACACTATCTAGCATCTTACAATCAAATTTTAATTGTATGTGGATAGTTGTTCAGAATATAAAATAATTAAACTAAAGCAAAAAAACCCTGCTCACAAAGTCTCAAGCTTCTGACAATACAAGAACCTTTCTATGTTATGATAGGCTTGTTGAACACCCTCAGACCCTTCTTACCACCATTCATAACATATTAGTGCTGTTCTGGCAAGGAGAGGGTTTTAAAATAAATCAGATGAGAATAATTGCCAGAAAAAAAAAATCTACAAAAAAACATGATTGAAAGTTTTACACTTTTAAGGCTTATGCAATGTATAATTTCCCTTTAATTCCCCAGAATATCTTCTTTTCTCAATTCTGCAATCACAACTGTCAGTGGAACAGGCAATTTTCTTCACAAGCATGAATTTATATTTTTTCTAAACACAGGTACTTCTTTCTACTAGAAATATCATCAAGGTTGTATAATTATCTGGATCAAGCTAAGATTCATAACCTGGCCAGAGTCCTAACCTCAATTGTTACGTACAAATATGAGACCAATAGAAATCTCAGATGTGTTTTGTAAAGGGTAAGTACTGAAGGTTGTGAGACACTCACATATTGCTAAGAGAATGATATAAATAACAAGAAAAGTGGTGTTTACTTAAGTTTTTTGATGTTTAAAGGTAATTACAAAGCCATTCAGTAGCGCACACACTTCAGATAACAGTGAAATATTAGTTCAGGTAGTAAATCTGGAAGGGATACAAACATTTTGAAAAGAAAAATAAATCCTTTTGTTTTTCAGTGCAAATATTTTGATTATCCTTTATTAAGGGATCAGCTTTTCCCCATTTCCTTTCAAGGGTCAGAGTTGCATTATATTTGTACTGCTTGTTCAACTGCCACAAAAAAAGTCTCCATCCCTTTAATCAGTTTGACCACTGTTCACTCAGACTTTTGCCACTGCTCTCTGGGCATTAAGTGTGTTAGTTTTTATATGAACAGATTTCTGTAAACCAGGGCAATGGGACACTGTCTTTTATGAATCACTGTGGTGAATATAACTTACAGAAACTAGCCCTTAATAGGCAATGCTATTAACATTTTAGTAAACCCATTCCCAAAAGCTGCAGCAAAACTCACTTGCAAAATATAAACATTAGTTTAGATCAACAAGTCATCTTAAAAAGAGTATAAGATCGCTCTTGACTTCCTCCTTCAAATACAGTTTATTTTAAGCTTAATTAAAGAAACTGACATATGCTGCATCCTACCAAGAAGTTTCCCCAAAGTTCCTCCTTTAACAGCAATATGTATTGATCCTCCAGCCTTGAACAAAAGCTTTAAGTCACAAAATTCATACCCTCATTTAATTTCCTTACAAATTAAATCAAATGAAGAAATCAGCTGTGAAATAAATATAAGCTGAAAAATAAGGAAAATAGTTACATACTAGCCAGTGGAGAGTAGGTACTTAGATTTAAAGAACAGGAAAAAAAAAAGAATTATAGAATCATAAAATATCTTAACATGATTGAAATCAAAACTACCAAGGATATTTACACTCTACATGCAAAAAGTTTAACAAACCAGCTGAGAGCATTCACACAAACTCCACGGAAGACCACTGAGTGCCTCAGCCATTTAGTTTTCTCTGCCACACTCTGCTTACTATGCAAGATCTTCATTAAACATTAAGAGATTAAGAGCCCAACTGGATGAAAGAGCTGCAGTTGTCTGACACTTTTGACACCAAGCTGCTCAGTCCAAAGGAATAGACTTGATTATTGGCTATTTCCTTCTCCACCAAGATGAACACCAGCCTCTCACATTTTGCCTTGCTGAAACACTGGTGTTTGCAATTAAGTAAACTAATTGGCTCACAGTAAGCCCCCATGCATGCATCAGCCAAGTACAGAGGAAGCAGAAGACCCAAAGAGATGCCGTCTGTTTCTACGCTGCATGACTCAGGTGAGACATTCCTCTTTAATGACAGAACTAAGCTTGGTTCCTTTTATCTTTGCTCCTGCCTTAGGGAACACATTTCTTTTTCTAACCTATCCTAGAGAAAACTCTTTAATTTAAAGGCCCATTTAAACTCTTTCTTCAGAGCATCTAATGGAGAAAAAGAAAAACATAGATTACATGTAGAAGTAACTTCAGCAAATAAGTACAACTCAATAAATGAAAACCATTCAATCAGCACTTACTTAGGACTAGTACAAGTCATGAGAAAATATAATAAATCTTCCAGAACAGCAGGAAAGATCTCAGCTCAATGAAAGAAAGGCGGGAGTGAGCAGGTGTCCACAGACAGCAATCAAAGATATTCAGTATAGCTCCTAAAACTGCAGATTTGATAAAACCAGCAGTTGTTTCAGACCGTAAAAGGCTCTTCAGTTCCTGTCATTTTTCAGGACAGACTTAGCAAAGAGGTACAGTGCACAGATAATTTATATTACATTTATCATTCAGCTCTAGAGTCAAATAACACTTGCAGAAGTTTCCAAATACACAAAACACAAATAAATCAAAGCTCGGATTGTGAGCATATAAGACATTTAGCAACAGCAACCTCAGACCTCATTCCTGTTTTGTCCACTTTGGCAAAACTCATACTACACATTAAGACCAGCCAATTTATCAGAGAAGTGCCTATCAGAAAACCCATTATGATGGAGTCGGAAATTACTCTGCAACCATTATCAACCGTGTGAGTCAGCAATTTGATCACCATGCAAAGTCACAACCCCTCCAGGAACACAATATGACAGGGATTGTCAGATCACAGGGTGGATTTGAGGTGACTTGTTCCCAGTCCTGCACCTGCACATTCCCAAGGTCCCAACTGCATCACAGTTACAACCACAAACCCACAAAGAACCAAACACCTTAAAAATACTGACGTGACATATGACCTGTTGCTGCTAAAAGGGTGCAGCCCACTCTTTAAAAAGTGCTTCAACCTTTCTTGTCTGCCAGGACCATGAGCACTACAAATACATAAGATGTCTTGTAACAATTAATGGAAAAATACAAAAAATCTGAGTGATAAATTACCAGGCTGAATAAAAGAAAAAGCCACACTTTGTGTTGCTGCAAAGGGTTGCTCTGCAAGTATAGTCAAACTACTTCAAATAACACATTTTTACAATTCACAATTCAAGAATACATAATGCTTTATCTAAAGATAATTAAGAAAGCTTCAAGGATACTGACAAAAATAATCATATGAGGGACCACTGATAACTGTCTTTAGGGGAAAAAAAAAAAAAGGCTCTAAACCATATGTAGAGAAATTATTTCCTAAATACACCTAAAGACTCCAGAGAACAAGGAACAGAAAACTGCAGTAGAGTTTTCTGGTCATCTTCTCTTAGCTGCAAACAAATCCAGAACTTCATCCTACAAACATTTTAACTTTAAAGCCAGTTCATCACAGAATATCATCTGCTTTATATGGATATTTAAAATATTAGGTCTTAAATTATTTTTTAAATTCCCTTTAACAGGAAAGGCTTGACTCCTTCAAGTATTTCAAAAATATCCTTTTTCAAAAAAAGAAAAAAAAAAAACACCATGGAGCAATAGTACCTTTCCTCATTCATCTAGGAAAAAAAGGGTCATAAATCAGGAAAGAAAATCAGATTTATTTCTGTAAGTGATGTCAAGAATAAATAAATATTTTATCAGTATTTTCATCAGAGAAGGAAAATATTACTGCCCATGAAGAGAAAGGGATGACAAAATGTCTCCTGGAAGAAAAGTCACTTTCTGGCAGAGCAAGAGTAAAAGCCTGGAAAATTAAAATGTGACAATCCTTACCTTGTTTCTGAAAAGTAAACTCCTGAAAATAGTGCTTGCTTCAGAATTAATTTTATCCCAACACACGTATAAACGCAAAGAAGCAAAAATATATATGCTAGAGCAAAAATTTGGCCCACTAAAGTCAAAATAAGCATTAGTGTAATTCTTAGAAATATATAATTACCTGTGATTAATAATGTGATTAGAAATTGGTGATGATTATTCTCATGAGAGATACAAGGATCAAGAACAGATGTCATCCTTATACAGGAATTAAAATGAATGAGAATGCAAAAAGCAAGAAAAATCCATTCATTATTAACTTTGCAAAAGTGACCACCGTATGTTCACAGGAGTCAAAGAACCCTGCCCAAACTCCTTTAGAAAAATACAAAGCAGAGCAAAACAGAGAAGGCTGTGAGGGAAGGAAGATAGATGTCATGTCTGTTTTTCCCTTCTATTTTTATTTTTCCGTCACTTTTTTGAAATGTTCATTGGGCTTCTTTGAAATGACAGATACATATGCAGGATCATAACCATGCGTCTTGAGTCTTATCCAGCATTTTTCAAAGCACAGCGATCATTTCAGCCATTTCACTGACATCCTTTCCTCGATGCCTTGCAGTTTGTTCTTTGCAGGGCTACATGGAGGCAGGATGGAGCTGGCAGTGCTTGGCTCCAGTAAAGACTACGGGATGCAGCTTTAAATGAGTTTCCCAGCTAAGACTAGGAGAGCCTTTCCTGATCCACGGCCATTTCCAGACCCCTAACATCCTTCTCCCCGTTCCTTAGTATCCTCCTGTTAGACCATAGCCACTGTGGGGAGGAACAAGCCCAGGGAGAGGTTGGTGCCTGTCTGGACCTCAGCCCACGCAGAGTGAAACAAGGAGGCCCTTTAATATCTTAGATATTTTTCCTGGTTAGGGTTTTTTTTTTGTTTGAGTAGTTTTTTGTTTTTTGGGGTTTTTTTTGGGGCTATCCTGGTGGGATGTCTTTCAGGTTTACCAATTGGACTGCTCCTAACTTTCTTAAATAAGAGAATACGTTGATTGGAGTTTAAATTAGGGTGCAGACAAGCCCCTATTAATACACACAAGGGAATATATGAGCAGTTACCTCCTTTTCACTTAATTTGGTCATGACTAGTCAGCCTTCATACAAGAAAAATCTTACAAAGGTAGAGAGTTTTCCTTGTATTTCCTTGTATTATGTTTTCCTCCTCCATTTCCTGCTCACCCTGCATTCAAGTTGTATGTAAATTGAGTGTATGCCTCAATGTCACAAGATATCAGAGACAGGAAACCTGGCGGGATTAAACATGGCTGTGGTTAAACCATCTAGAAGAATAATTTATGAGATTACTACAATCAACCTTCATACTCAACAGAGAAATGACTACCACTGTACATCTAAGGTTAGGAAATCACAGAATAGAATATTTATCCAGTACGGGCATTCATACTTTCATGTGAGGAATCAGAAGATGAGTCAGACAGATCACTGGTCAAATGAAACTACTTCTGTTTTCCTTTAGCAATGGATCAAAAATATTTCTCTTCCTACCTACTATTTAAGAGCTAAAATGAAGGAAAGAAGGCTTTTATTTACCATTTCAGCTAGTTCTACAAATTGCTGTTTTGGTTGGATTGAGCCCTTGATTCAAACTAAGAAATATATTCAAGAAAATTTTTCATACTGGTCCACTTTTCAAATTCAAAGAGGGAAAGGAATGGAAGCGAATCTTTAACCTAACCCTGGAAAGAAACAATTTTGAAAATATCAGTGCACTAGCTGAAAGTCTGTCTATGACTTTTTATATTGCCATATTTTTTAATATGATTAAAAGCCTACTAAAGTCAATAGAAAGATTCACATTGATTTTAGGAGGCTTTGAATCATGCCCCAAACTGCTCTTTCATAACACTTTCACCCAACGGTAAAACAAATCCTACAAATCAATATATTTCTACAAACACAGCAGTACAAGGATGGACTATACAAAATTATAACATGGAGAATCAGAGTATGTGCACATAAGCATCAAAAAATATTATTTCTTCCTGGGGTTAATCATCTTTGCACAGTTCAAAAAGGTAATCACTTTAAATTATGTTAGTCTTATTAAGGCTTTCCTGAGTAATTCTGACATTTTAAGGTAGGAAATTTATGGATAGCTATTAATGTTGTATGAAATAGTAGCAGCAAAATTAAACCACTCAACACTTCCCACTTCCTCCAAAACACAACATTTTGCACATCACTTATTACATGAATAAATATTTTGTCAAAATCAAGATAAGATCTTTTTTTCCCCTCTATCTCTGCAGTTCTGGACTGCCTGCATAGAGGTGTTTACAAGTAGAAATGTTCTCTCCTTAGCTTCAGGAGGCTTTTTGTGGAACTTGTCACATGCCTCAAGTCACATGAGTTTGGATTATGCCACCTGTGTGATAAATTGGCTCAAATGAATTGGGAGGATCAGCAGATCTTTCTTGTAGATCTTTCTTGTGACCTACAACCTGGATAGCTTTGTCTGCGTTAGGTATTTTGATACTTTTGTCTTTTATCCATGCAAAACGGAAGTGGACTACTCCCCTAAGGAGTAATAACCAAGTTCAAGGATCAAAATGGAAAATATCATAGTAGGAAAGGTGAGCAGGCAACTCAACCATTTGAAAAGAGGCTAATTTGAATTTGCAAGTATAATAGCAATTTATTAGGTCAAAAGAGTATGTTTCACCTCTTGTGTAAGTGTTCATACAGCTCTCCCTCTTCATGCAAGCCTCCTCCCAAGTTACCAGGGTCATCTGGGACATTGCTTTTCTGCCTAAAGGACAAAAAAAAGAACAACCAAACAAACAAACCCCACACTCTCAGAATCTCAGAAGAGAGGCAACTGGCATGAAGTTAGAATGCCCTTGAACTGCTACAAGAGTGGCATTGGAAGAAACACGACTCAAATTGCAGCTATTACAGGGAAGGCTGTTATACAAAATTGTTCTTTTAAGCCAAAACTCTGTAGCTCTTGAATCTTGGGGTACAAGAGCTATTTTGATAAAGTAATCAAAATCATAGCAGACTCAGGGAATAAAAAAAAAGAGGGTGGGGAAGGTAGAAAAACAAAATGTAGAAAAACACTGACTCAACTGGAAAAACATTAATAAAAAAATCCATTTGTTAAAAAACATGTCAGGCACAGCTTTGCTCAGCTTACTGCAGTGGCCTTTTACTAACAGTTCCCTCATTAACATCTACGTTATTGCAGAAGGAAGCAAAGGCTTTGTTTACACTGACTTTTTTACTGGCATTTGAAGAGTGTTTAAATTTGGTTTAAACACAGCTCTAGCTGAATAGTTTTTGACAGCCGCTATACAAACAGATAGATTATCAGAACCATGTCTAAAATCCTCATCTAAAATTCTGAAACAATTTCCTAAAACCAGTTTCAATTTACTAGAGCTCATACCCTTAACAGGAGTCCATAAAGTAGTTGCCAGTTAGCTACACACTTAGTTTAATTAACCATTTAATTAACCATATGATCACAAGGTCTGATCTTTACCACAGTGATGGGTAAATACACATACACACACTCACACACTTGTCCCAGCTGGCATTCAAGTAAATGCTTCCTTAAGTTGATAGAGAAGGACAGAACGATCACCCAGAGAAACAATATGTCTTATCCTCATAAACTCCTGGTGATGGTGCAAGATTTGTTATTTGAGGAACAAACTTTTGCACTCTAATGACATTAAAATTTAGACTATATATCATTAGATATCTTTAGTTTAGACACAGCACTATGAGACCAAGTCCAATCTCAGCCATACCGATTCTTACAGTGGATCCTACAGCACCTCAAAATAAAATTAGAAAGTCAACCTGTGTGGAATTGCAGCAAATACGCGAAGGGCCACAAAGCAGCATGTTTAAAAGAAATGAAAGAGCATCAATACAGTATTTAACACAGAACAGTAAAAACCTCCTTTCACACTGACATCCAGCAAGGTCCCTCCTCAGACAGCCTGGAAAGCAGGAGCAGGCAACAGCGCAGGATTCCCTTCTGTCTGGTCCTGGTTTTCATTCCAAGGACCAGGAACAGCCAGTGCACATGCTCTCCTGACCCTGGCACCCCTGCACTGGGCTCTGCCGCTCTTTAAACTGAACCACTCAAGTCCTTCAGCTCATAAGCTGCCACAACCAGTAATGCCATCAGAGACAGGAAAGAAATACGCTCTTTTCCTTTCCCTATAATTCAAAGGTGGTCATTTTAAATTATACTAATCATAGAGTTGCCTTTACAAGTATATCCGATGTTTTAAAGTGGAAATCTATAGACAGTAACTAATGTTGTATGAAATATCTGCATGAAAATTTAGCCCTTTACCATCTGCTAGATAATCACCAGAAAGTGCCAGCGGGAAAGTGAGTCTCGTAGACCTTTCTTCCCAATAACAGCCTTCTGTTCCAACACCTCCCAGCTTCTTACCCTCTTCTAACCTCTCTTCCTTCTTCTAACCTCTCTTCCCAAGTATAAGCAGCATTGCTGTTTCTGCTGCCAGAAGAGCCTGCAAAGAGAAACAAGATGCTTCTCGATACAAATTGTACAATCACTGCCATAAATGTCTTAAAAATATTTATGTTTGCTAGCTCACAAAACACAAGATAGACTCAGCAAAAGTTCTTGTAATTCCTTCCCATTTCTTTTACTAGGTAAATTAATAATGAAGATTGCTTAGCACACCTCCTTCATGTGAGTAAATTTATTTCCTTTACAAGTTTATATCCTAGTTTATAAGGGAGTTTACAATATATAGCCCTGACATAAACACAAGAAAGCACAGTCATTCAGCTTTATAGCTAAACCATGAGACTGGCATGCAGGAAATTATTCTTAAACAGGCTTATTTTTGGATTAAGCTTATTTTTAAGAACCCTGAAATGTGTATAAGAATAAGGAAATGAATGCTGAAACCCAAAAAAAAAAAAAGAATTAAAAAACACAGTAAATAGTAGTAATTGTACATGTGTTAAGAAAGTCTGCAAGTATAGGAACCTGCAATTCAAGAGTAAGAAATAAGATGGAGTGTGGAAACTGAAGAATTATAAATACAGTAACTGAGCAAGAGTTGCAAAGTTAATTTGGAAATCTTCCAAATGTTTCTATAAAAATGCAACAGTCCATTGTTCATAGAGAAAATGATGTTTCCAAGAGAGGTGAATTTTTGCCACGGGCATCATTGCAGTTGTCTCAGATCACTTTTCAGACCCTAGACTGTATTGATCAGCAACACTAGACGGTCCATCTTTACCACATTTAATAGATTTCACATAAGATAGCCAAAGAAAATTAGAAAGCATGGTATTCTCATGAAAAAAAAATACTTTTCAATTATCTCTGCAGCCAAATGATGTTATTGCTATACTTCCATTATTCCAAAGTCATTACCTAGACTAAGTATAAGGAACAGTATACTAGAATTTAATTGGAAGCAGAAAATTAGAAAGTTCCACCTAATGGTTGCTGTTGAATCACAAATACATGGAATGAAAGGAGTTGCTGTTTTCTGAACATCACCATAACGATGTCAGCTACTGCTTGAGAAGCATACATTAGTGTATACATTAGCGCCACTGTTCTCAGCTCGGGGTAGAGGCCCGAGCTAAGCACCCTTGAAGATGCTACCCAGAATGTGACAGAGATGTCAGCATCTGTTAAACGTCAGCAGCAAGTCAAGCAGCACTGCACAGCAGCAAAGGGCTGAAAAGGGGCTGCTGTGGCACTAATGGATCCCTGTCCTCTTGACTTGGCATCTCGTCCAGGAACTCCTAGTTTTCTGGGTCACAGCCAGCCTCCCCTTTGCTGCTCACGCTGAGCCCAGTAAGGGAAGGTAACACAACCCCATCCCGCACATGCACAGATCTCAAAGAGACCAGTGCAGAAGGAGGTCACGGGAGGCAACATCTAGGGTCCTGTGGGCAAAGGCTTCCCTCTTTGCAGGGTGGATTTTATGAAACAGAAGTCAGGACACTGTTTTATAAATAGGATTTCAGGACACAGAGCCTGTAGTAGTGACAGACTTAAATCTGATGACTCAAAAGATGCCTTCAAGTCCCATATACCTAAAAAATCATGCTTGCAATTTTTCAAGGCTCTCCATGAAACTGGGTACCCTATCCTCATTTGCAAAAGGTGTTTGGAAAACAAAAAATATCAACAAAAAATGTATTTTGGATACTACTCAGCCTGGCGAGATACGAGTTGGATTATTTTGCATTTTTCATCACAAGAACAGCTGTACAGTATTTGCTACTTCCTTCTTTTTATGTGCTCCAATTTAGGATCACAGAAATCCTGAGCTGGAAAGTATGGGGGGAAAAAATGCTTGGAATATAAAAGACTACCAGTGCTCTTTAATTTATGCCTTCAAATGCTTAATACAGAGCTATAATTGCTATTTTAATCACATGTGCTGTGTGCGCATTGAATACCAAGGTCTTCATGTGTCAACCAGCACCCAGTAAAGCGGCAGGGATTTCTTCCACTTTAATGTATTCATGTTAACATGTAAAAAGATCCATTTTAAAGGACCTGAAAAAAATAGTAAATGACAGCTTCAACTATAACTGTCAAAAACAAGTGGATATAAAATTCCAGTTTGCCACTAATGGCAGGGTACTTTTTTGTTTTGCCTTCAAACACTTCAAAAACAACCTGCTCAAGGTGGGTGGCAAACTGCTATTTTATGCCCTAGGGATTTGTGTCACAAAGATGCCACTGGATTAGCCAGGAAGCTCTCCTGAGAAGAACTGAGAGGAAATGCCAATAAGCAGAGTCTTTTGAGCTACCTTTACTCTGGAATTTACATATTTTTTTATCTTGTCCTTTTTAGTAAGAAAAAGACTGACTTTGCACATCAATTTTTGTCATGCAATAAAGCTTACTCTGAATGCTTAAAAGCCTCAGATTTTTGAAGTACTTGACACTTCTTGTTTCATATATACATGCATAGTAGCACATTAGCAATTTTATTACCGTACATAAAACAGAACAAATCATAGGATAGAATATTACAGAACTGCCCAGATTGGCAATCCAAAACCAACCACTTCCAATTAACCTAACACATAAGGTACTAAATCCCCTCACTGTTTTTTGACTCCAGGAGGATGCTGAAATCTGAAAAACCAGTGCCAAACACCACTTGGCCACAACATCCCTCTCAATCTCCAAGCACACGAAGGAAGCAGCTTGCAGGAGATGGCCCTTTGATGCTCCCCAGCTGCAAAGCTGAAGCTATCCATGGCACTGACCCGAGTGCATGATTTGTGCCTGTGCAACACAGCTGCGCAGGTGAGGAAAGGCAGAGGATGTCTCAGCTAGTGATGGCAGAGAATTAGCAGATTGAGAAGGTCTTTTTGTTCGGAAACCAGACAGATTAATTGCTGCCTTTGCTGGGAGGGAGGGGAAAGATGTGCTCTGTGCTCACCTGGCTGTTGTACTTCCCACCAACTCTATTTCATGTATGGACATGTGATGGGGAGAGCAGTATCTCCTAAATATTTACATAGATCAGCCACAACAGCTTTTTTTTTTTTTTTTTTGCATCCTGCTGGAAAGATCAAAGTTATTTCTCCCTTGCCCCCCTTCCCATTCCTCTGAAGTTCAATTTTAGCCCAATCTCATTTTTGTTTCAAGGAAGCAAGACTCATGTGATCCCATATGTGCCTAAGTGTGTGTCTCTGCCTGTCTCTCTGCAGGTCTGTTCATTCCTCCTATCCCCTCTGTAAGTTTTGGAGAACACTATCTCATTTCACCCAAGACTAGAAATGTCAACTGTGAGACACAAACATAAAACAAATCAGGGTTCACGAACTCACGAACAAGGAGCTCTTGCCTCTTCCTCTTGCTATTGAGGGCTCACATGCAGCAAAACACCTGGAAGATCACAGATACATCTTACTGTGGAAAGTGAAATGATCACATTTGTCACATGGTTACAAACAGAAAAGATTTTCTCATTAAATTTGTATTCAGTCAGCGAATCAAATAAAATTGCACAGTAACCCCTCTAGAGTCTAGGATATAATTTTTAATCAAAGTTTGCAATTGTTGGAAGACCTACTTATATGGATCAATGATAAAAATTATCAGAAGGAACCTGGTAAGAAAACCAACAGCTACAGATCAACAGCCACCACTTCATTAGAAATAATAATAAAAACTTAACCTTGGAAAAATGTGTATTCTCCAAGTTGATCACCTGGATCCATAGACTATCAGGACAAAAAGAGACCACTAATTCCTTATGTCTGAACTCTCTTGACAAAGAACACACCTTTTTATATTGTTATTTCTGATTATCTTTCAAAAAGACATTCTCTCTTGACCCAAAACATTATTCCTATCCTAACTATGAGTTTGCAAGGCTAGTTATAGTAGCCTATATGGAGAGGTTTAGAGACCATAGCATACACTACAGTATTTCCTGCTTACATCTTGCAGAAAATGTCTTAAGGCAGAGGGGGCCTAATTTTTATCTGACTCCTCCAGTGAATATCACATACCTTGATACTGTGTTTCCATATGCCTTTTGTGATCAGCTGTGATTTTGACTGTATCACACCTTGAAACATCCAAGTTGTAACCTAGATTTCTTCAAACATTGCCAAATATAAACTAGATTTTTGTGGAACTGTGAAGCATAACTTGGCACAGGATTTAGGATTTGCTAAGTAGGACTTGTCCAATCATTATATCATATATTATATATATAAAAAGTACTATTATAGGTACATTATATTCATATATATTAATTATGGTCGTGTCTTCTGACACCTGAGATGACTTTATGTCTGAAACCTCTAAAATCTAAATTTAAACAGTTATAAGTCTATTCTTTATCTAAGTAAAAAAAAATCTGGCATTTTAATGTTCAGTAATACAAATATACAATAAAAACAACAAATTGCAAAATAGTAACAATAAAAAGCCATGAATCACATGACCAAGAATCAATGGTCTCTGTAATATAACAGGGAAAACATTAAAGTACAGACTAAGGCTACTCTGCTCTAGTCACTTCAACTTCTGTAGGAGACAACAAATACTAAACAGGTGAAAAACCCAATGTGGAAATGCAATGGAAAATTATTTTATTTTTTAACAAAGCAGAATGAAACTTACTTTGCACTTGTGCAATAAACTATTTCATCTAGCTCCAGTAGAAAAAAAAAGTAATTGTTTCTTTTTGGCTTTCTATTGCAGCGTACAGGACAGCTTTAAAAAAGAAATGAGAATTTCTGACTGCTTTTGAACAGAATGAATTTTCACAGTTGATCTTATCAAAACAGTAGGAAGACAACTGAGACAATCACACAACCAATTTAGGTCTCACCAGCCACTTCATTAGGGTTTCTGCCTCTAACATTTATTTTAATTGCTTGTCTCCCTATTTTTCATGTTTAGAACTTGAAACACATATTCCTGACTTACATGCCTTATACATCCTTTTATTCATAGCTCATTCCACATATTTATACTAGTTGACTTTTCAAACTGTTCCTAAATGATCCCACTACCCAACTTCTCACTTCTCCTTAACAAATTAGAGTTCAAACATTTCAGAGGTAAATTAAAGAGAAAAAAAGTATTTCCTGAAATTATGCAATTGTCAGCTTTTAGAGCTTCCTACTTTTTCTCTCCAAGATATTGCTATCACTGTGCATCAAAAATAAAAATAAAGATTTTGTTGTTTACTCAAATTTCTATTAATATCTAATATCTCCTTCAAAATGCTTGTTATCAAATGTTTTTAACTTGTGAGCACTTATTTCACAACCCAATCTTTCTCAGTATTTAATATGAAATAGCTTCCTACATTACTTGCTTTTCTGCTTTAGTTTTTTTTTAATTATGCATGCCAATGTGAGAAAGATCAGCCTCTGCTCCTAGACAGTAGTGGAAAATAAACAAACAAGAAGAGACTGAAGTTTCCCAAGCAAACAGATAAATGTTTGCCTTTTTTGGCTTGTTTCTATGTAAACTACTAAACAAAGGTTAGAAAGAATCAGTGCAAGTGAATTATAATGAATTGCTTGGTCAATTCTCACTAAACACCTTCCACAAAATAAATGCAAAACAATTTGAAAATGACAAAAAAACTGATATCAGTAACAAATCTTGTTTCTTTTATTATACTTATAAATGTCCAGGCAACAGTGCAGACGCAAACCTAACTAAAGCTGGGGAGCAGCTAAAGGCACAGCCTATTTCCCTTTGGCTTTGCCAGTTTCTTTGGGGTTTTCCAAATACTTTCTTCCTGCAGAAATCTGTTACGCCTTTTAAAGCAGCTATCCCACCCAGCTTTAGAAACATGCAGTCAGGGAAGATATGCGAGATAACGCAGATCATGACAGCCCTTTAAATGACCCAACATAGGGAGATTTTAAGACAATCTGATTTCCTAAGTAGTAAGGTACAGATCACACCGAGAAGACCTTAGGTAGAAGTGTTTGCAAATTGCCTCTGACGGTACATGCCATGGAAAATAAAACGTGTCGTTGAATAATCACCATGCACTGAAGCAGTTTCCATGGCAACTGTTTATTTTTCATCAAAATATTAATGAAGAAAAACTTAAAATAACTGGAAGCACTGGCACAAGAGAGAAAGCGTGGCCAACCCGAGCTCTCGCGTGCCGCCTCCTGCTCCCAGCTCCCGCCTGGGCAAGCTCCCCTGCGAGGGAGGAACGTGGCGTGCGCTCCCGCTCCTCCAAGTGAGCATCTCGGGACCAGATGGAAGCTCTGCCCCCGCACACAAGCCCAGCCTGCAGAAAGCAGGGGGACCTAAGACTCAAATCCCACTCCTGTTAACTATTTCTGAAAGAGGAGAAAAATAAAATAAAACCACCCACTGACACGTGCAATAAACAGGATGTCTCTGAGGTGAGATTCTACTTTACAATGTTCTCTCTGCAAGGTCAAAGTTGATCTTGCCTAGCCCTAAGAAAAACTACAGTAAATAAACTATACTAACCTGAAGTACTCAATTTTGGAAAGCAGAGAGAAGAAATAAATCATTGAACCACCAATAATTCACATGTCCACAGTCATCTATTCATCAGCTTTCTCATTTAAAGAAACACTTGGAACAGACTCTCTGACACACATCAAGCATCTCTGTCCTTGGGTGACACTGCCTGACAATCAAAGAATTTTATGCACAGATAATAGCAAGCAACACTTTCATTTGGCAATACAATTCATATTTGATAAGCTTTAATGCTGGATGCTATTTTACACCATATGCCATAAGCAGGATTAAATCCTTACTTTTTTTCAGCATAAGTTCAGTTCATCAGACAATCCCCATGCACAACTGGGAGAGAATTAAAACAAATAAGTATTCAATGCACAATTTACTACTTTGAGAGAGCTCAACGTATCTTGTAGCTCTCTGCAACGGAAAAAAAATGCCCTGGCTTTTAAGATCAATGAATTGTAAATATCAAGCTCAGTATATCAAATTCTGTGGGCTAAATTGACAGCTAGCATAAATCTGTGTAGTTGCACTGGTGTTAATGAAGCTCTATTAAATCTTTTAGATAAATATATGACACAATGTAATGTTTAGTATTATTTAATCATGTTAGTATAGCAATATCTGGTTATTTCTTTTTAAGGTTTCAGTAGTAATATTCTTCAGAAGAAATCAGAAAAAAATATTACTAAGGACATTACTGCTTCATCCTTTTTCCTAGAAAATAAATGGCTTTCAATTTAAAGTATCGTTTGCCTAAACTGGAGCTATTCTGGTTTGTTGCATCTTCCTCAATTCCTCCTCACACTATTCCAATAGCATGGTAATTTAAATAACACAACATTTAAATATAAATAAGTTTACAAGATGCAACTTCACATTCTAATAGAGAAAAGTTGACATTTTTTGTGACACAGGCAAATGAGTTTAACATCTCTCTCTACTACAACCAACCAAATGACAAAAATCATATTCAAAGCTATGAAATGGGAATAATGAGAATTATGCTCCCTCTTTACAGAGCTTTGAGATAAATGTATGAAGAGTTATTTATTACAGTCTGGGAACAGTATTTCAATTTTCCCTCGTTTCTTCCCTGGTTTCAGGGAGCTGGGAGACCTGGTTTCCAAATTGCTCCTAAAGGCTGTAATTCACTCATGTTAAGAAAAAAGTGCTTTCCCCAAGGAAAGGTCAGAGAGTTTCATCATGGCACAGGTGGAAGGAAGCCCAAGAGGGCTCTAACGCCCAGCAGGAGCCCGTGGTTGCTCGAGCAGCCCTGAGCTCTGCCCACAAGTCACTCCACTCAGAGGACACGTCCTGGGACAGATTCAAGCCTCCTGCTTCAGCCTGCCAGTCACTCAGGGCTTCCAGCTCTTCTGGCTTTCTCTTTGCTGAAATTCCTACATGGTTTTAGGCAAAAAAGTCTTGTTAGTCTTAATCTCATTCACCTTCAAGAAAGCTCTTCCCAAACTGATCACTGTGTGGCTAGGAAGCAAAAATCCCTGTGTGCTATAGGATATGATGAGCTTATAATAAGTCATATTTGTGTCCTGACACACGAGTCTATGAACTCATTTCATACAGAGGAAAACACCAGGAAAACCTTCTCAAAGCAGCAATGTAACACTTTCTGCAGTGCTGATAGTCATCATGGAGCACCTAACTAAATTGTGCCTCTTAGTGGCACAACACATTGTGGAGGTCAAAATCAAAACAGCTGCAAAACGATCTGATAGTTTCATAACGAATCAGTCATGATACTTGAACCCAAACTTCTTTCTGAAAACAAAATAAAATAAACAGCAAGTTATGTTTTATAAAACTGGCAACTCTTGTGTGAAAGGAAAGCACCATTTTAGCACAGTCTGATCCACTCCCCGTGTCACTCCCTTATCCTCTGCAATGACAGAAAAATGAGCTCACTGTGCTTTTCATTTGAGTCATTATAGGAACTCTTCTACTTGCAGGAAACGTAACCAATGCAATAGAGTAAATTTGATGCACTCAAGACACACAGTTACATAATGATGGAAACACAGGCCTGAGCATCCTGGCTTTGCACTCTGTTCCCTTAAAGGCTCTCTAACATTTTCTGCATCATCCTCAGTCAAAGGTTGCGTGTGTTTTGTCCACACCTGATAGTTCAAAGCCAAGCAAACTTGTGGAAATATCCTACTGCAATGTTACATTCCCTTCTAAGAATGAAGGAATAACCCTTTAAAATAATGTATTGTTACATGTATAATATCCACTGAATATATAATACATATAAGAAGAGTTTTTAAAATAATATTAATTTCTGTCTGAATTTTCCCCTAGATTTTCTTAATTATCCCTTTACACCAAGATCCCTTTACATCCATTTACACCATTTCTTCCTAATTTAAGGCCTTGGAAATTTCAAAGTCTACACTGCAGAACTTCTGCCATTGTTACTGCTTCAGCAGAGCCCCCTCATACAAAAGTATAAGGCATCAATGTAGGTGCTTCCCTCACTGACCAAAGCAAACGGCTTTGGCAAGAGAAGGGAAACTGGAGAAAAGTCACCACTCGCCTGGGCTGCTCCCTCACCGGGGCATCTGCAGCGCCCTGAGCACGGCCTGTGCTCAGCCCACACAGAGAAATACTCCCCAGTACAAGCCAAGCTTCAAAGTGGGAATCTAGAAAACATCATTTCATAGCAAGGAAAAATTTCTCCAGCTTGTTCGGCTATTCTCCAGCTATTTCTTTTTCAAATCCTTTTGGCCTTGCAATAAACTGATAGAGTTAATTCTTGTTGCTGCTTCTTGCCTCTCTTCTCAACTCCAGTTTTACACTGTTGTGTTGTTCCATAAGGCTTAGCCATCTTTCCCAGGACCCAATCAATTTTCACATCAGCTACACTAATTGGCAGCAGACTTTGACACATTTCTTGATTACAAGTAAAACACTTAGAACAAAGCTCCAAATCTTTAAAAAGAGAAGGAAAAATGCAGTAAAGAAAATGTCCTCAATTAAGTACTCTCTTAATGGAATTCTAGGGGAAGCAAAAGGAGAAGGAAACCAAATTGTGAAAGACCACCCTGTTGTAGTATTATTTAAAACATCAGAGGTTTTATTTAAGAAGTGGTGTGTTCTGGAATATCGTCATTAAACTACTTCAAGCTTTTAATGACATATAATGTTTGTTCTACTGCCACACAAACTGTTCCTCTCCTCAGAGAGCTCCAAAAAGGTAGATTCTTTCAGTAAATGTACTGTTTAAATATGCTTTTATAGACCTCTAAAATTTATATCACAAAAAATATGATTTTTTGATTTGTTAATAAGAGTAAATGCTACCAAGAGAAACTGTGAAAAATCAGTTAAGAAAATTTGGCATCTCATATGCAGATTGTCTTTACAAATATATCAATGACTTATATTGTTGAAAATCAAAAAAAAAAAAAAAGGTAGTTTTTTTTCTTGTAGCTTAGAAACATCATATTGCTTTGGGAACGGCATCTAATTTTCAATTTTAAAATGTTCTGATGTTTTGTAATTATCAAAAAATTGTATTGCATTATAGTTAAAACTGGTTATACAACAAAAATGAAGCATATAGATTTGGGAAGGAAGTTGTTTCAACCAGTTATGAAAAAGTTTTGCTGATTTCTGCTAATTTCTTAAAATGAGACCTGCAAGACCTGGTTTGTGATTTGGTAAAATTCTGTAAGAATAGCTAAGACCCTGCAGCGTATACATACAAATAATACTCAGGTCCCATCTCTTGCTTGTGAGATGACCTAATTTTGCATTGCTTGTCACCAACAATCCTGAATTTAGTAAGGTGACAAACTGTCCATAGGAAAATTAATGGAAAAAACTACCTCAGTACATGTAAGTCACAGATTAGGTATCAATAGCTATCATCATTAATTAAGGTGCTCACTGTCTTAATGCCAACTCCCCAGGGTGATATCCAAGGACACAACTCAATATCCATGAATATTCCTTTTTAAACACAAGGAACATTAAACACTAAAAAATATATATATTTCTACAAATTTTATCCGGTAATTATCTTACCTCCCCTCCACTCAAAAAAATAAATAAATGCAGAATTAGAAACACAACACAGTGCAATGAACCCAAGAAGAGCGCCTTCTCTGACAGATGCTTCCTCACACAGCTTTTCTCTCAAGCTTAAACCCCAACAATATGAGTACTCTGACTCAAGAAACAGATTATTGCTGATAGGATATAGATCTTGCCACACAGCACTTAGCAATGCTTGCTTTTGATATGTAAAAGCAAAGCAGAAGTTAAAGGCAAGAGAAGGACAGCACAGAAGCCAGGTCACTGTTCACCAGCACTCTCTCCGTGCAGAACTGCTCTGATGCTCCAGTTGAATATTTATATATCCCTGTAGAGAGTGAAGGATATAGCAACACAGGCACTCGGAGTTTTATGATGAGGAGCTGCCTGTTGCATAAGGAGCAGATGGTTTATGTGTTCAGAGGGACATGTTCTCGTTGTTCACACCTCTGGCGGAGCGACAGCTTGCGATGGCTCTAGTTTATTAGGAACTAGATTTCATGGCATATTTGCAGTCTTCTTTTGACAGTGTTTTCCCTCAATAACAAAAGGGTGGCATGGAGCAAGGAGAGTACCCTGATCATTATTTACTATTTCTATTGTCTCCTTGCTGCTTTTATCTCCCTCAAAGGTGCAAACAAGAAAAAAAGCCCTTTCTCCCCAATAGATTCTACTTCAATGATGAATTCATATATATGTCCTGCATGCCTAAACATTTTCCTATTTCAGCATTTCAATTCTCACATAATTTCCTTCTACTGAGCATCCTTCCAGGCAGAAAGAACAAGATGGAAATTCACAGCATAGGGATATTCTATGGTTAAAAAATAAATGTATACCTGGCCTCACACATACCAGTATCCAGTTGGTCACATAACTCTGTGAGTTTTGGCAGTGTTGGGGAAGAACAATTTATAACAAAGTGCTTAAAAATAATCTATGGAAAATCTAACTTTTGCATCGATTTTACAAACCTAAATTTTGTGGGGCACAAGGAACACATCAACTTTCTAAGGCAGCGAAGCTCACACTGGATTCTGTTGCTCTTTTCTTCCATCTTTCACTGTATAGACAACACACAAGTGGGACTAGCAGAGCTGCACACACATCTCATGCATATATCCAAGTTTAAATTGGAACTCCAACATTTGGATGTAGATTTAAATTTCCTGAATTTGCAAAGCTGAACCAGGAATCCCATGAGACAAGCGGGTTTTGGGAGACTGCCAATCCAACAGGGATCATGCAATGTTGTGACTAGGCAGTCTCGCAGTGTTCTGGTTTTGAGTTGGGATTTTTTTTCCCCCCACTTTCTACATCAGTGGGGACTTAGGAGTGCAGAGGAGTGTGAAAATGAAAAATTATTTAAAAGGCAAGGAAATCAAACACATTTTTGCAACCTCAGAAGTTGTTTTAGATTAAGCCAGAATTAGGGCATGGAGTCTGAGTATGGTTTTACTTTATCCAAACCATTGAATTTCCTTTTACACAAGAATGAAAGAAGTGTTTGAAACAGAAATTACCAATATATCTTTTTCTATACCTGCTCAGTTCATTAATCAAAACTCATATTTCTGAGAGTTTTCTAAAGATTACTGCACCCAGAACTGATAATAGTCTTGAAGAATTTTATTCAGAAGTATGTAAGAAGATATTCTTGAGGATTCAGTTTTGGCTGGAACTTAGTTTAATTGAAGGTTGGTTAAGCAGTTCTTACTAGCTTCTACTGAGACACATTATTATTTCTGTCCTGGATACCACAGTAAACTCTGTCACTAATACACAGAGTTAAATCACTGGGCTTCTTCAAAATTCCTTTAAAAGTTGTATAATTTAATTAAATGACATGTTCTCGAGTTTCAGCTTTTTAAAACCTCCATTTATAATTCTATAATAGAACTTGAGAGACTTATGAACTTCTGCTAGAATTATACCAGATGGCTGATGGAAATCCAAAGATACATTATCATTTTCCATAGAATTCTTTAAGACTTTCCCATATTGATATCAAGCAAATGTTACTAATCTTCCCAGTTCAGAACTGTTCATGTGTATCAGACAGCATTCAAACAGTACTTAAAGCAAAACATCAATCTACTATACCAAGCAAGAACAATTCCTTATGCTACTACAGACTAAACCAGTCAAGAGAAAGGAGAAAGAGTGACCTCTCCTGGAAACATGGAAAATATATATATATCTTCTAGCTATAGCTGTCTTCTATCAAAAACAGAAAGGGGTTGGAAAAAAGAATCACTTGTCCTTGAGCAAGTTAAAATGTTCTCAAATGTAAGCATTGTTCAGAGGTCTCCTAAGAAAATTCAAATATGCATTGTGTTTTAAAAGTTCAATAACATAACGCAGGAAATAGGATTGTAATAAAGTTTGGTAAAATTTATGAACATAATTATTAGCATAAAGCCGCTAATATGCACAGAAAACGCTTTCTGTTGAGGGTTATGTGACCATTTGGTCTAATTATTTCTGATGTTTTGACTATCAAATGAAGAATATGCTGCTTGTGAAATGTCAGATATAATTAGACCAAATAAAGACAGAGCATGAACCTCTGAAAAATGCTCTCATATCCATTAAAAAGAATTCTTTTCCTATAAGCCATTCATAAAGCAGCAGAGACATTGTACAGAGGGGAAAGCTGGCGCACAGGTAAGGGACAAATCTTTTGAAGTCAAGTGGAGGTACTTAAGGGAAGATTACAGACAGATAATAACACTTTGTGTTTTGCTCAAGGTTTCCATTTAGAGATCTTTTTAAAGCGTCTTAAGTGTCAAATTCAGGGACAAAACACCACCACACACAGCAACAAAATAATATATTTCTCTTTACCATCTTCTGTAGAGTAAAAAATACGATTTTGTGTTAAGTTAAATAAAGTTTTACCAAATCAATATTGGAGCCAATTGAAGTTATAGAATGCTTGTATGCAATGGAGCATACTGACCTACGGTTACACACTTCAGTCAAACATTGAAGCTTGCTTAGTGTTTTCTGCATCAATGTTATTCTCAGATTGCCTGGAGGACTCATTTTACTCTCCGGTTCCCTTAAGTCCATATCACATCAATGTCTCATTTAAGCAGAAATTATGTTCACCACCTCCTACTCGGCATTACCCTAGATGGACATATTCCTAAGACTTGACACACAAACAGTGCAACACTTCCACTCCCTGTTTGGCTGGGCACACAAGGTTAGACTCCAACTTGTACAATTCCAATTTGGCTTTTATAAACCCCGCTGAGGTCTTCAGATAGCAAGTTTCACAACTAGTTCACTGAGTTTTGGAGATTTCTACAATGGTTCCTTAGAGTTTAGGAACTAAGTTTCTTCCCTGCTTCAGCTTGGATAGCAGGTTCAGAAACCTGCACTGTGGATATAGTCCAGCCATTTGGACATAGTTCTGGGCAGTGGCTTTAAATAGTCCTGTTTGAGCAAGGGTGTTAGACTACAGAATTCCACTAAGAACTGAGATTCCCTGACACAACTACCAGATCTTCTGACAGCTATCTGGACAGTATCTTTTGCCTCTTAGATGACTAGGCTGGAAGGAAGTTATTCCAGATGCATGGAAGTCACAGAATTATTCCAAAAAGAATTGTGCCAGAAGAAAATCAAAAGGTGGAAAACAAATGAATACATTCAGATTGTTACTATTATTTTTTCCCAGAAATAAGTCCTTTCTTACAGTCAAAACCATCTCCAGGGGAAAACTTTATAGTGATCAAGTCTTGATCAGTAGAGAAATCTGTACAGCGAGATTTTTTTTTTTTAGGGGGGAGGAGGAAGAAAGGAATAAATGGAATATGAAGATAATTTTCCACTGGCAAGGGGGAAAACAACAACAAAAAATACACAAACATTTCCTACTGGAAAAATATTTTGAAACAAAGATGCGTAACATACGTTGCTGGAAATCTTTTGAACATTGTCCTGTCACATGATAAATTTCCTCGTTCAGGTCACAAAAGAACTAATTCCATCTCTTCAAAGCTCAATTGGAAAAACTCCCTTAACACACATTATTTAGGTGTTCTTCTGCCTGTGGCTGTGAAAACCTCGTTCAAAACCAGAGGTCCGCAGAAAAGCACGTGCGGGTGGCACCCTCGGCAGACCCCGACCTGTGCAGGTTTGGAGCTCACACAAGAGGGAGAGAGATGAGCACGAGGCTCACAGGGCACCTAGTCGTGAGTGCACTTAATACCTCTACAGCTCTAGGTTCTATTTGCAACTGTATGTTACCATTTACTCTAAAACTGCTAGAAATTATAAATGAAATGTCATCCAACCCACAGATTCTAGACATGGCAATCAAGCATCATTCAAAAAATATTTTAAAAGTTAAATAAATAAATTACAGCTGACAGGAAGTATATAGATTGATATTGCTGCCATGACCAAGAACTGCAGCTAAACCACATGAAATAAAACACATTACATTGCAAACAATCACTCAAATGCAGTATCAGATAAGAAAATGCATTGCACGCATGCTAACAATTACAGGCTGCCAAGGACAGCAAGATCTAATGCAGGTCCCTGCTGATCCCAACTGTGATTCCTACAGTGCTAAGAGCCACGAGAGACTGGAGAAGAGCACCCCAGTCATTTGTAATTGCCAGAACAAAAGTTACGCCTGGAGGAACAGGGGTTGTCTGAATCCCAGGCTTTAGATATGCTTTTATGGTGACACAGCATTCAGTTTTGTCTTTTCCCTGTAGCCAAAGAGATTCTCCGAGTTGGGTCATTGATCTTCACTGGTAATTTAGTGCTCTGCATCTCTTTAGTAACATTAAAAAAAAAAAAAAAAAATAGTACAAAATTAGGCTCATGTTCCCACATCATTCTTGCCATTCTATATCAAATATTTGGAAATAAGTATTCAGAAATTAAATTCAACTGTCATTTACCAAATACATGACTACCAAGGAAAGATATTCCTGATTAGCCTCAAATAAATACTTATCTCAAACAACTACATCAGAGAGCATCCCTTGAAAAGATCTTCATAGTGAATGACCTGCATGAGTAGATCCACCTTACAAAATATTCTGCCTTTTGAGTTCACATCAAAAAAAAAAAAAAAAAAAAAAGCAGTTGTACTTTCAACATTTCTAAACCCACGCTCTACTCTTGCTTTTTCTTCCAAAGTTTTGTCTATAATTTTTGTTACGTTTAATCCATGACAAACTAGTAGATGTTTCAGTGAAACTAGCGTGACAAATTTCAGTACTCTTTTGTTCATCTATTTGGCATAGACATAGAATTTTTCTTTTTTTCTTGGTTGGTTTTATTTTAATCCTAGCAAGTAAAAAGATAGACAAAAGGTAGTATTTATAAAAACAAGAATAGAACAGATAGAACAGATAGAAAATTATCAGAAATATCAAGTATTTTTAAGATAATTTAAAAAAAATCCAGATATTCAGATAATTTCAGATCACCTAAATACACACAGATGGAACTCTTTGAGCTACTGCACATTAAATTTCAAGGAAAATTACTTCTGTTTGCCCCACTGCTGCTGGGCTCACAGAATATTTTCAATATCAGATTTCAGATGTCTCTTTATTTAAGGAAACAATTCCGATGGCTCAATCCTCCGAATTTTTGAGCTTAATGACCACTTAGAATATCCAGAGCTCTATACAAGGTGAGCAGGATTAGGTTATAAATGACTGACAGTAAAATCAAAGATGATTCCTAGAGTAAAAATACTCTCTGCAATTAAAAGGAAAAAAATCATACATTCATCTAATATTATCACATTACTTAATTACTGCTAGCCATTCTACTGGTCATCTGAGGATAGGAGACACTTCCTCTCAGCAGAATTGTCTCAGACTGATGCTCTTTCTCACTCCTGCCCTGCAGCACCAAGCTGTCTTGGTCTGCCCCAAGTTCTGTCACAGAAACACACACAGGATAGAGGGAGCACTGGGAAAGAACTGTCACCAGAACACAAATGTTAGCACAGAGCTGGACTCTTCTGCAAGCACATTCCTAAGGAGCATATTCAAAGGTGAGGAAAACCACACAAACTACAAGGAGAGTGCCATTTTCAAGGTTGTGTTAAACTGAGGAGACAGTGGTCTTCAGATATGAGCAGATTCTCTAATCATAAAGAAACTTGTCTTTACTGTAGTACTTTTTCATAAAATGTCTATAAAGAGCACAAGGTAGCTATACAGCTTGTAGTCAATACAAGGACGGCATCAACCTTATGAAGAAGAGAAATGTCATGAGATTTACAAACCAAGAAAACTGGGTTGTTCTGTCCTGACCAACATCCCATCTGCTCTTGCACAGAATAAGGAGGGAGCTCTCAAACCTTGGAACGTGCTTAGTCTCACAGCCTTAATTCAGTCTCCGATTACAGCATCGATGAACAGATACAGCTGTAGTTCCCTTTGGAAAGTAGGCCCTCACAGTTGAGCTTGTCTTGGTCTCCTGCACCAGCAGGAACTACACACCAGGCAAAGCAACTCCACCCTTTGCCCAAAAGTTTGGATTAGCAGGAAAGCTCCTTCCAGTTAACCATAAACTCCCTCATTTCTCTAAATGAGTCACATGTTCTGGGATCTTCCATAAATGACGATTTACACTGGCCTTTGTAAAAAGATTAGTCAGTCTACCTTAACTTACTCATCCTTAAGACAAGAATAACACCAATATTTGGTGGAGAGTAAGAAGTTAAACTTGTTAGTGGGTATAAAATACATTGTGATCCTCAGCTGGAAAGTGTATAAGAGCAAAATAATGTCGTATTTGTTTTGGCAACAATAACTCTATTTTTAATTTGGCAGTGAATAATTGGAAATTGCCTGCCAAAGACAGAAGGCCAAAAATAATAGTCACCAATGCCAGAAGAAAACTAAAGCAGAAGAACCAATTATTTAATCACAGTAACTATTTTCATGTAATGGATCAAATATTTAAATATATGATGGAAAGGAGGGAGACAGACACACTTGAAAGCATTCATGACATAAGCTCTGCTGCTAGCAGCCCACTAATTGTGAGAAATTAAAAGTTTTCTGCCATATTTGCTGAACCACAATTAATAAAAATATTTTGCTGTATTCATATTTACCACCTCATTGAACTATGGATAATAATCTAAAACCAGAGGCAACAAAATGGAGGCTCCTTTCCCCAGCCCAGAATCTGATCGCAGGTTAGGCAGACAGATAGGTAGTCACTTCACTTTAAATGTCAAGAATTTATGTTTAAATCATGCGCTTGCCATCTAATTTATCTTTTATTAGGAATCATTTTAAAACCTGAAATAATTCATTTGTACCTTGAATTGCTTTGAAAGATTAACGCTGGTGAGAAAAAGTTCAAAAATAGACTCTCTTAGAATTTTCTGCGTAAAATTATACCCAAATCCAGCCAGTTACATTCTGTGCTCAAGCTGAATCTGCACCAAGTTTTCCAACTTCCCAAGAAGGCTTTATTTAATCAAGAACAAGTTCCACGGAGCCCCAAAGGTCACAGTTTAGAGGGATTACCTGACCTAGACTTTGTATAAAGCAGATGGCTCTGCTTTATGGCAATTAGTAAGCAGGAACTGTGGTATCTGGTTATATCTTCTGATTCTCTGTTTATATGAAGTTATGTGAAACTGGAACCTCTTTGAAAGTCAAGCTGTGTGGAAACCATTTAAGACTATTTCATTTCTAATTATAGGCTTGATAAAGCCATTTTCATGCAAGAGCGGGATCAATGCAGAGACTGTCAAAATTCAGAACATCCAAGCGGTCTGACTGCTTAAAAGGCTATCACTAAGATAACCCTGACAGGGAAATGTGAATCTCACTTTGAAGAGAACGGAAACCTTAGCTACAAAGTTTAAGTTGATCCGAGTCCATCCTCAGTGCAGCATCAGATTGTCAACAGCAGTTCTGAGCTGATGCTGTTTTATGTAAAGTTGCAAAGTAATTACCAAAACTACAACTTGAAAACATTACTTTTGTCCTCCTTTACATTTCCCATAGTTCTCCACCAGGAGACTGTGGCGAGAAATGTAAGGGTTTTTTAAGATGACTCTTGCTGGGTTATCATATAGTTGAAGGAAGGGCCAAGTTTGCTAGTGCAGTTATACAGAAAAAGTGTTTTTTTTTTCCCCCCTCCAGACTTTTAAATACTATGGGGCATGTCTGGCTTGTCAGCTGCAGTCACATGCCAGCTCTGCCGTAGCTGGAAATAAGCCATAGCCGCTCAAAAGGAGGGAAACGCACCGGATTGTCACTAGGCCTGAGCTAATGTCTCTGGCCTGTTTGTGAGGCCCATCAGCTGCGGCTGAGCACGGTGCCAGGCCAGCTCCTCTGCCCTGACACTCCAGCCCGCTCCCGCAGCGGCCGGTTCAAGCAGACGTCTCCGAGCACGGCTGGGAGATGCACACAACTGTCTTTAGTTAACGATGCAGCCATGTCCTTAACTCAACTGTTGGCGCTCTGAGCCCTGCATCTTCCACTCCCTGTTTCCTGGCTTCTTGCAGCCTGTTAGGCTTGGATGAACTTTAGATTCCCATAAGACAGTAATATCAATGCTGTGCACAGCAGAGAGGCTTTCGTGCAATAGAAAACGCATCTCTCTTCTCATCACAAATCATAGTTTTTCTTTTTTTTCTTCCTCCTTCTCTCCACAAGAAAACAAAAGATGAAAAAGCCTATCAGTGGCAATTTAGTGAGCCCTATGGATAGAGTAAGCGGGAGGCTTTGAAAACCCAAATTGTCTTCACTCACAGGTCTAGAACATACAGTATCTGTATCGTTTAGATCTTTCCAAGCAAGCCAATATTTCAAAATATAAAGAGAAAAATATTTTAGAACTCTAATTTAAAATATCCTTTTATATCACCATCTAGCAGTGCTTTTAAATGGATTTCAGTAGAGATGGTGCAACAGGGACAATTGAGTTCTACGTGTATTTTAAAAATACATATTTAATGAAGAAAATAAAATGTATTCATTTAAGCCTGAAAAATATTCTGAGAAAAAGACACTATACATCTATAGAATTGCTACTGTCATACAGGAAAGCAATGGCAAGACTGTATGTTTTATTCAAAATAACCAATTATCTAATAATATATACTAAAAGCAAATCAACTATAATGATGTTTCTACCAGACTGCTACTGTCCAGTATACTGAGGGATTTAAAAGTGCAATTAAAAGTCCTGACTTAGCCCCTCCAACAATTGATGAGATTGACCTAAAATTCAGAAATTCTGTCTTAAAAATAAATATAACTTTGAAAACACATGGAGATTAGCACTCTCATTACCTCTTAAAGCCAGTTTCTGTTATCCTTCTAGAATTACAGGTATGTTTTCCTGGTCTTGGAGTTCCTCTCGTTTGCTTTATCTGATTATGAGCCCATTGGGAGCAGCTGCTTATAAGTACTCAGTGGGAAAACTTCCTCTGCAAGGGTAACAAGGAGCTCTCTATCAGGTCTCAAGAGACTAGCCTAGCCCTCAGGTTTCACTTTCCAATAGTATTTATGTTAGAGATCAGCTACTGTTAATGTTACCAGGATTCTCAGGTGAGATACAGAGCAGCCCGAATAGGTAGTTCCATGACACACTACAAAATGGGCAACATCTGCATCTGAGATAAAGAGAAATGTTTCAGCATACTTTACTCTCAAAGAAGATAATTGTTTCTAAAATTTCATCAGAAAAATGCATTTCTAATATCAAGAAATAAAAATAAATGCAGTAACTATGTGATCACAACCTACGTGATCAACATGACTAAGATTCTGCTGATTTTCACTTTCACCTTCCTAAGCCTCTTGCAAAGAGTATTAGTTTCAAACAAAACCATGAAATTCAGTTCCGGTCTTCCTGTATTTCCATATACCATTATTTTCGTATCATCACAGAACTGGCCATACAAACACAACCCAAATTAGTTGAATTACTCCCATTTAACAAGTTGTCATCTCAAGTTGAGTCATAGCAGTGAGTCAAGGGTGCTCTTAACCCACATCCTTTGCAAGGAAAAACAACTTTCAAGAGTATATTTTATAATCATTTAATCTAATATGGCCTGCTTTACAGTTAAGGATGGTCTAAAAGCACATGTAGAGATGAATTATTTGAATGAATAATATATATAAATAGATGCATAGACCACTTAAGCACTTTCCACCTTGCAATCAAAAGTTGAGTTAATGCAAATCATCTTAGTTTTCCTCCAAAGCAGCCAATCCTATGTAAATTGTGGGGGCTACATTACTCATTTTACCATCCATTTCATATAAGCAAATCCCATTTAGCAGCATTTCTTCTGTAATATCCACATAACTTTTCCTAAAGCCACACTGACATGAGTCTTTTACTCTCTGATGAGTTAAAAATCTCTTGAATCATTCTGAGCAAGGGCAAAGGATGAGATTTCCTCACAATCTTGTGCTCAGTTTGTTACACTCATTCCTACCTTTTGGTTTTTAACCACTACAATTATTTTATATTTTCATGTTTGTACAATTTGTAGCAGGTGAGGTACAAAACCAAGGTCTATCATGATACCTCAAATAATCAGAAAATAATACTACTGTTAAATAAGACACAAAAATAAGGTCCCCCACACAAGTTGAAGAAATAGCCAGGGAGGAAGGTACTTGTGATTTAACAAAAATAGAAAAGGATAAAATACCCGCTTGATTCAGCAGAAAGAAAAAATGAACAAGGCTGCAATGCTGTTATGATAACACCTCTAAACATCTGTAGTTCCTCACTTTCATATACAAAGGTGCACGCACACACTCTGTGCCATTGCTTTACTTCTCCTGGCACAATTTTCGTCTCTTTTTGACACTATAAGCTTTTCAAAGCAAATAAACTACATGAGAGTTTCAAAAATACCAAAAAGATGGAAACAGACTTATGGAAGTCAGCCCACTCTGACAACTGAGTACCCAGTAATATCTGTAGTTATCCAAAAGACTTCACTTTCTTACCATCTGTACCTTCCAAACACAAAGCATAAATGCTGACTCCACAAATGGTGAGCCTACCAGCCCTTAAGCACGTGTCCTGCTTCCTCCTCTCTGAGCATTCCCAATGCAGTCCTGGTGATCTGAGTCAGCAGTGCTAGTTGGGTGATAAGGATACTCAGCTGCTTAAATACTTACAGGCTCAAGGACAAATGTGGAAATAAGCTAAACAACTTTGATAATGGGATTAAAGAAAAGGGTAAGTTTAAAAGGGAAATTGCAATCAGGACAGAGTTGTGGGCTGATTGCCTTCCTTCTCCCAACACTGCTGGCTGTTGGAAGCAAGACATGTGGATTAATTGAGCAGAAGATAAGTTAAGGACAGGCATATTAGCAACTTTGATTGCAGAAGGTCAAACTGGGTATAGCCCTTACTGTGACTCAAGGAGTCTTAGCTGAAGAAGGCATGAAAGCAACGATATGCTCAAGAACATAGAGAGCAATAAAAGCCAAAAACTATAATGTCCAAAGGCTGTGGATAACCATAAAGGTTGTCATCTCTTTCTAGGATAAATTTTTATTCTAAATAGCATCAACTTTTTATAAAGCCTTGTCACTTGTTCACTAAGATTTTGTACGTGCTTGAATTAAAATTCTTTGAAGTATCACACTACAAGGTAAAACTATCAGAAGACCCCAAAAGTGTTTTAGGATAAACAATATCCTTCATTTTACTTGGTACAGCCAAAACTGAGTGAGCTTGCTGAAGTATTCTTGAATTCTGATGTTAAAATTTGGTCTTTAACAGTGTTTCTAATTGATATCTCTGAACTCAAATGATCAATGTAAAAGAGTCTGGCAGGAGTAGAAATTTCTTTTCCACTGGAACATGCCCTCTCTATGCAAAGAAAAACAAAAATTCCAAAATTCTTGACATAATAAAAGTTTAATGAACACTTAATTCTCAATCAAGAATCAAGACAATTGTATATATTTTAAATTTAGCCATCTTAAAACACATATTTGCATTATTTCACACACAAAAAAGAAGATATATTATCTAAATGCTAAAATAAAATTGTCACTCTATTAAAGCAAATTAGTTTAATTTTTCCTATGCAGGATTAGAATATGCACAGCTTGCCTAACGTCAAAAAAAGGAAAGCTTGGTCATAGCATTTTTGTTTTGTTTTAATCCAATGTATTTCTTTTATCATCTCCAACATCCCATTTCTATTAGGAAAAAAAAAAACTCAAAATGAACTCACCTTAATTTATAAATACTTCATGGCAGTTTCTCAAAACAAGTAAGATTTTACTGATTTCCTAGCATAGTTCATGCAGAAACATAGACTATTATGTTTTCCTTTATTATAATTATTTTTTTAAGATACTAGGAACTACATAGCATGCAGAATGAGCAGAATTCCTTGCCTTTGCTCCTGAACTGGTGCTAAATAAGATGTGACAGACCTTATACCATGCTGAATACAGTCACTAAAATGCAATTCAAAGGAGAACAAGCTTTGAAGGAGATGTCAGCCTGAAAGTCTCTCTCTATTGAGCCTTCAAACACTTCTCTGTTGGCCTAAAATGTGGATCCTAGCAGTTTGGGAAGCAAGCAGCTATTATTCTAGCAATACCATGACCATTAGTCAGTCAGTCTCAACATATCTGTAAGTGCTACTTCTGTAAGTGCTCTCTTTGATGCTTAGGGCTGGTCCAAATCTATTTGATGAACATTAGGGAATTCATCTATCAAAATACATGGCAAGTGAACCAACATCAGCCTGCTGCCTGTGACAGATGAAGTTAAAGCGATCTCCGTAAATAAATCTAAGAGGAGGAGGGAAGGTCACAAAACAGGGAAGAAAAACCTTGGAAAGTCACATTTTTCTACCTCTCAGACAGATTTGAATATTGTGAATTGTCTAATTAGGACAGCTTATTTATACTATTCATTTCCATACACATCTGCAGACTTCTGGGTTCTGGCAAGGATCATCAAGTGAAGTACAAAAATACCTTGAAAAGATTGTACATACTGCTTGATTGGGAACAAGACCTAATATAAAGATTGCAGGGATGCTTCCTCTCATGAGACTTCCTACCTAGCTCCGTAATTTCATATTAACATTTTTTCACAGTGTAAAAGTAGTACTTAAAGTGTAAGAACCTTAGCTACGATAATATTTCAAGGAATTTCCAAATGTTTCAGTGCGTTTCCTAACTAAATTTAATTGTTCTCTGTTTTGTGAAGAACTCACACAATGGAAAGGTAATAGTAATATTTCATGCTCTGGGAAAATGAATGCAATGAGGGTTTAACAGCCAATTCATGGCAAATGGACAGAAAACAGGGCTCAAAGCCAATAAAAGAAATTAATTGGAAATTAAAGAAAATATTAATGGAGCACTGTTGCAAAATTCCAGATGAGTTTTATATCTTATTCAAAAATAGAAGCAAAGGGCTAGTAAGCCACAGTCCAGAGAGGAATGACTGAGAACTGACGCAGGGCCCCGAATCACCTACATGTTTTACCATATGTGAGTAATGGTTGCTTAGCCAAGAACTGACCAAACCACTTCTTCAGCACCACTATCGCTTTGCCTGGAGATTCTTTCAAGTACGATATAAAGATTGTAGCAGAGAGACAGTAGAAAAAAATGCAAGGATATCATTGATCCAACAACACTCCTGTTAGTTGCTTAAACTTCTTCCCACTCCCTGAGCAGAATCTGTACCAGTTCTCCATAGCTTTATCCTTTGGCTTTCCCAATCCTGCCTTACTCATTCTTTGCCCATACCATTAACACCAGTGGCACAAGCCGGTCACAAGGATGAGGGGGATGCAGGCTCACAGGCACTGATGGATGAGGCACTTCCTAAGCAAGCAGAAGCAAGTATTAAACATGACCTTAAGCCATGATTTCTGTGTTTTTGACAATTGAGACACATACACTGTGCAGGCTAGGAACGGGCAGAGGCAGGAGCAGCAGATGTTAGTGATCGATCAGAAAGTCTTGCTCAAATTGAACAAGTGATGGTTCAGCTCAAGTTAGCGGAGAATAAGGAAAAATTATAGCATTAGAACTGGATGAAGAAATGTATTTCATTTGATTGGGTGCCTGTTGAAACTAAAAATAATAAATGTTTTTCCCTAACCTGCAAAAAGAAGAAAAAGAAGGGGGGGGAAAAAAAGTAAGGAAAAGCAAAAATCATTCATGGTCAAAAAGTACTCCTTTTGAGGGATTTTTAAAGAAAATAATATGTGGAAATGTGAGATTAAAATAACAAGGGGACGCTGACTTTGCAAAAAAGATAGAAGAGACCTAAGTATTTGTCTCTGCTCTGTAAACAAAGGAGGAACTTCAACTAAGAGCGGATATAACACACAGACATAAATTCTCCAAAGACCCAAAAATGGAAATAATGTGATGTCATCTGGCTCTCCATGATACAGGAATGGTATTTGTGGGCCAGCTTGAAGAACAAAATAGTTCCATTGCTATTTTCCCATTTGTTTTTCCATTTAAAATCCTTGAATGTGATGAACGGCCCCAGCTGCTTTAATCCTTAAGCTTTTTCAGTGACCAAACAAAGCCACTTTACACAGTTATATACACAACTTAGCACCAATGATCTCTGATCAAATGCTGAGAAAAGCAATTACAAAAACAAGCAAGTGATAAAATATTTGATTTGAAAATAATAATAAAAAAAATCCATCACCAGAATCAGATCTCTTCTGCCATTGCACAGACAAAACTCCACTACTCACATGCATCAAGACAATTTGAGCGGTAGCTGTTATCTAGTCCTCTTTGGATATAATCAGAGATATTTAGAGGACCTAGAAAGCTAGAATCCACAGCAAGACCATCCACATACAGAAATGCAATCCACATATTGCTCTATCCATCATTCTAATTTAGAAACACGATCAAATCCCTACAAACACTTGTATATGTGTCCAACACAAGAGAATGCCATTTGGTAACCAACTGATGTGGCTGTAGACATTCAGCAGCAGCAAAATAATGCAATGGACACTTTCCATGTGTGCTTTTTAACAGCAGAAACAGAAGTGTCTTTCTACAGAAATACAAAATGATCTATTGGTTAGATCGATTTTTATAGAGATCTTGGTTTATTGTGTGGCCCAATATGAAATCATTATTCTTGTGCAATAGCTATTTTCTGCTCTCTCTCCAGAAAGAAACCCAGAAAAGTGTTTTAATGGCTAGAAAGAATGACCAAGATTTCATCATGCCTTAATTTATGTCCTTATGTAAGATAAAGGATTTCTTTAGCCAACTCATTCATCTAAATTATATTTTGCCCGGCAGAAATGGTGTTTTTCCATCTGAAAATGAGAAACGTGCATCTTAAGAATATCATATAAAATGTTTATTTTTGTCTTGTTTCAAAAAGCCCAAAGCACAACCCACTTCTAATGAGTTTTGATCTAACAGACATGACTAATCATTGTTGGATCACCTTTTATTTTCACTGTAAGAGTTTTAACACTTCTGTGTTCTGGCTTCACATGTCCAACCAAAACTAGTGAGCAACAATTCATTTTTCTCCAGATATATCCAATGCAGTAGTTTCACATTTAGTTATACTCTGAATGCTACTCAAAATAATCTATACTTATATGCAATTTTTATTTGAACCACTATCTTCACATCTATTTTTACCTGTATTTTTCCTTTGCTTTAGGTAAAACAACTCCCAGTTTTACACTAACATAGTTACACAGAATCAGGCTTACCAGCTTTAGAGCTAGCTCAAAAGCCTGTCTTAAAGCCTTTGAGAATTATGTGGATGAAAGTACAGTAAATGCTTGATTGTTATCATTTTGGAGGAAGCACTGTATTTTCAAGAATGCACTGGAATGGTGTTCCATGGGAGCAGTTCTTACTAATCTGTATAGCTTGGATTTCTTAAAGTTCTGAGTTTATTGGCAGTTGCCACCATATGTAATCTGTAATTTGTGAAACAAAAGATTACGTATGTTTCCCTAATCACTTACAAATTCAACAAATTTAGCACAGAGATATTTTCTAAGCAAGATAAGCATCCTCACCACTAGCAACACTGGTACAACAAGTAAGTTGGAAAAATGTAGATAATCTATAAAATCAGTAATGCTGAGCAAACCTATTAGTAAGGTTTTTCATCTGTTTTCTACCCTCTATTCTTTTGAAATTCAGAATGGAGTCTGGCTGTTCTGCTTAGAAGAAGCAGGAACCCATGACCCATGAGGGCCCAACAAGGAGAGTGAGCTCTAACCAAGGCAGTATTAACTAACAAGTGCTCCAATTGCTTCATGGAGCTTCAGCAGAGTGGGAAGAAGTGCACCCATCACAGGACTACTACCCAGAAAAGTGGGTTTCTCCCAACAGAAACCAATTGAGTATCAGAAGTGGTTGGACAGCAGGGAATAACCCCACATCACAGACTGTGCAGCTTCCTGCTCAGCCTGGCCTTGGTACTTCCACACAAATGCTTCGACTTCTCTTCTAAAAGAGTAGCTTTATTGCTTTTTTCATTATCTGGACTGATGGTGTCAACTGAGAGCAAAGTTTTCATTTCCCTTGCATTTCAGCTGAGAAAGGCTGCATTTATTTTTCTAGAGCTCTGGTAATATTCTATCTATTAGACTCCATGTATGACTCATAGCTAGATCTAGGTCAGCCTCTTACCCCCAACTCACTGCAGATATCAAATTTAACTGATTGAATTTAGGCTGTTCCTATTACTTTAACACTTTTTTTTTTATACCAACAGCATTTTTTCTGTCACAGTGCACCATTTTTAAAGGACTTCAGCAGTAGAATTACCATTTCATAGCATGAAAAAAACACCTAAGTGAATTAACTCTTCCTCTTTATACTAAAAGTTCCTTTCCTTCTCCCTTTAATAGAAGTCTTAAACAGAAAAAAAAAAAGTTTTTATTACAGGACAATGAAACTAATTAAAATGTAAATGAAATGTAGTACTTGGGGCTTTACAGAGCATTTATGAGATCATGTAAGCATCTCTGGCACGTGTATTTCTGACAGCATTTCTCCTAAGAATACTTCACCATTGTTTAGACAAGGTTACTTAATATGGTACCTGCCTAATGCTGTTCAGTAGGTTAAAGGCTTTATTCTATTAACCTACATGGCTCAGTTATGAGGTTTCTGAAGGCTTTCATGACCTAGCAGTAACCTTACATTTGTTATTAGTAGTTGGAGTTTACAATCCCAGAAATATTACTGCACCCTTGTCTGCAGCCTCATATAGAGTTTCTTGTAGAGACAAGGGGTCTGCACGCAGATTCTGTGTAAAGCTCACCAAAAAGCATAATGCTCCTTTCTTAAAATAATCTTGGGAGAAAGTGTTCCCAGCAGATGGAAAACATTGTTATTTTTAAGGGAAACATTTGTCAGCCTTTTGCATTGCAAGCATGTATGTAAAATGGTGGCAATTCTTTTGTAAAAAATCCAACTCAAGTATTCAATACCAGGCCTTCTCACTCTCCAAAAATCAATAGCATGCCAACAGCATATTCAGTCAACACCATTTATTGTCTATATATAAAAAAAAAAGGACTGACTTTTTAACCTAATGAAAGTAAATTAGATTTCTGTTAATCCTGGAGAGACCTTTGTACTGCCTATTGATAACATTGCCAGAAGCAGATCCAGAAAAAGCAGCATTCCCCCGAAGTGGGAGGGAAGAACAAAGCAGAGCAAGCCCTGTAACACCACGGGAGCCTCAAACCTGCTCTCAGCTCTGCCACCTCCTTGGCCTGTAAAGAGAGGTTAGTCGGTAGTTCCAGCGATTCCCGGTGAAAGCTCCAGAATAAGAATTATATGTAATTATTAATAGGTGCTTGTTGCACTGTAAAAATATCACCTTGCAGTCTTTCTGGATGTAATAATTATGACTAAGCTTCAAATCCTTCACTTTTACTCTGTTGTTTCCATCTTCATATACATTGTAATGTTCTCTACTTCCTAAGGTGATTTTTTTAAAAATCTGAAATATTATGAACCAATAACTTTACATTATGCAACACAGCAAATCAAAGAATGATTT
>JAUBOD010000633.1:1438047-1452549 GCA_032353885.1 Nothura maculosa | reverse complement strand
GTGATTTTTTTAAAAATCTGAAATATTATGAACCAATAACTTTACATTATGCAACACAGCAAATCAAAGAATGATTTGGTTTTACTCTGAGGAACAGGGAGCGTTTGTGTATGAGCAGTAAATATTTTGCACATATTTTCCAGATATGTCTACAATATATGTTCACAGACACATATATGCCTTGGAAAGCCTGCATAAGTGCAAATCAAAAAGCATTTTTCTCTAAAGGAAAAACTGTATTTTCTTTGTAGTAATAATACATATACAATAATACATATGCTGATCTAGTAATGCCCTAAAAGAAGTTATACCAAATATGCTAAATCTATATCTAGGGGGAAATGAAAAAGAGCTAGAAAAGTCCAGATTGCTCTGAACAAGGGTATGTTTGATCTGCATGTAATGGGAGTATTTTACAACCTTCACACCTCTACTTCGTGTTGATGGGCAGGCAGCTCAGACTTTGAGCTGGCCCTGGAGGAATTTAGTTAACTGAATGCATCCCTCGCCTCCGAGATGAAAAGCCACTTTCTATACTACATGATCTCTCTATGGCTTTCTTGCCCTGCTGTCTGCCATTTCAATATCTGTATGTGTCAGAAAGGCAACTTCTCATCTCTGTATAGTCTAGAGAAAAGTGTCAAACTTTTCTAAAAGAAAAAAGAAAAAAGAAATAGCACAATGTATGAACAACGAGCATATGTTAAACTTCATCTACCTGGCTGTGAAATTGTCAACCTAGTTTTAAAATAGCTAGTAAATACACTGTCTTGACAACAATTCCAGATGACATCAAGTATCCATCATAAAGTCAATGTGTGACTACTCTCCATGCTCGACAATAACTGGAGCTTCTCACTAACCCGTTTTCCAAAGCTTTCAGTTCATACTGACCAGGACAACTTGAGTAGAACAGGTGAAAATTCACAGCCCTGGTAGTTACCTGGCATTAGCTGTCCTGGTCCCAGGCACTGCTTTGGTTTAATTCCAATAGCTTCCTTTCATATTTGGGCTCTGCATTACACATTCTATGATTCAGTAAAATTGCACTCACATCTGCAAAAGTTTCAGCTGGCCTCTCGTTATTAGACATAGAAGAAACCTTCTGGAAATGAGGCTATTTATTATATTAAAAGCCAATAGGATTGAAAATTAAGATGATTATATGGCACACAAGACTTTGTACTCCGAAATTCTGAGTCTTAGTTTCAGTTCTAGTCTCCACCATAGGCTCTCCCATTACAGAATTAGATTTTCTTACTATAATTTAAGTGTTGCCAATATGCAAAATCCTTTCTAGTTACTGATTTATAAAATTTGCTTTTATATATAAATCAAGCAGAAAATTGGGTTACAGCAAATATTTTTGCTAGCATATACAGACAAATACTGTTTTTTCTAGAGAAATCAGAGCCCATATTTAAGTATGCTGGACATTTGCTCTTCATTCATTTCACTGATACGTTGGCTTTGCGCAGAGCTACAGAGCAAAGATTCTACAGTCTGACAGCAATGGGCATCACTCTACCAGCAACAAGCTCATCTGCATAGACCTATGCTACCAGAACCACTGTAATGCCAACAAAAGAGCAACATTCCTTATTTTTGCCTTATAAGAGAATATTCTTTTTTATTCCACTCTACTTTTGTGGAACATCAAGGCCTTACCCTGAACATAGCCAAGTTGAGGGGAACTTTCTCGTCCATCTCAACTCCTTAACTCAAACCCAAATCTATTAACATATACCACTAAAATCCCCATGAAAATGAAGCAGGAAATTGAAAGAAAAGATAACGTCAGAAAGCAAACTTGAAATATCCACTATAGTGTTCGGCTTTGGAATTAAGACTTTATCTCCAGAGAAAAGTTCATTTTCAGCACAACAAGCTATGATGTAATATTGTCTATTGCCCAGAGACGTCAGTTTGCAGGCCCCCTGGGAAGAGGTGTCAAACTTGAGCTAATCCAACAAAACAGAACAAGTCAGTCTAGATGATGAATTTATTGTAGAAGCATTCAATTTAAACATTCAGGATGAATGATGAAATTAAGTGAAACAAGCTACATAAATACAAAGTCATTTTATTTAAATCTTGCCTAGCACACCCCAGTGTTTTAGGAAGTTTCAGTTATTTATTGATAGTGGAGAATAACCAAGAAGACAGGAACTTTCAATCTTACCTCTTACAATGCACAAACGTTAGGTCCCTAAGTTGCTTGGGTCCAGGGCAGTCTAACCACTTTTCAGGAGAAAAGCCATCTGCCAAATCCACTCAGTATGCAGAGGTTTTAGGTCGGGGCAAAGAGCTGAGGGAAACACATTTTTAGTGACCTGGCTTCTTATGGCACTTAGGCCTTGCAACACTACTAGAAAAACAACATATAGAGCACACTGAAAAAATAAATAAATCACTTCTCTGTTAGACTCTGACTTAAACAAAATAAAACTAACACCAAAACTTCTCTTGATAATTTCCTATTACAATAAATTTTCTAACCAGCTATATGTATGGAAAGCACCTGAGCGGCTATGTCACACAATGAATTCAGTGCACATGGAAACAACGCTGGGTAATGGATATAATGAGGACATATGGGACATACAGAGTATTACTTCTCTAAATATTGCTGTTTTGCAGCAAATGCAAAGCAGAATGAAGGACATTCTCTGGAAGGCCCCAAATTTCTCTTTCTTTTGTGGAGGAATATTGACTAGAATGCGGTGGGTTAAGCCACCATACCAAAACAGACAGATGCTCCCATTTTTCAGACTGGAGCATCCATCAGTCTGGTCAAGCTGGTGGGGTGGCTCCAACAGTCAAGCGTCACCATGTTCCCAGGGCATCACTCTCTGGCAGACACAGGTTACAGCACTTCAGAGCTACACTGAATAACAACTCCTGTGGTGGTTCAAAACTTGCTACTAATTTCAGTTTATTTCTGAAACTGGAATCACTAAATATTGTTTCCCTCATTTTTAAAAACAGCATCAAGCTAATTATTTTGATATTTAATACAGGAGGTTGGAATTTCCGGTACCTCTTGCACACGTGCCTCAGGTCTTCAGGTTGAGCTGGCAGAGGTAACAACCTTAGAGCCGCATCACTTAACCCCAAGGGGAAGTCAGGCCCACAGTGTGATATCTGAAAACAGTTGTGAAGAATCTGGGAGCGAAGCTAATGGTTCTTGCTGTGGAATGCAGAAAGGCCGTATCATCTCCAACACCACCAACCTCCAGCTTTAAACACATTAGCTTAACCAGGAAATTGCTGGTTGCATAATCCTGATAATTTCATACATCTGGAACATCCTCGCTTCCTTGGTTTGGGCATATGGTGCATGCATTTCATTATGTCATCTCAGTATATTAGCACATTTTTTACAAGTAAAATTTATATCAAAGATGCTCTATGCAGTAACAGCAGTAATAAAATAATAGTAATTCCAAAGAAATAAATGCTTTCTGTTCCTTGCCTAAAAATCTGTTCACCACAGATATATGTTCCACATCTGTAAAGAGACAAATTTGCTGTGGCAATAAGGACTATTGCAAACAAATATCAGAGAGGCAATTTTATATCTGTGAATAGCAGTGGTGTTGTGGACAGCTATGTTATCCACAGAAGGAAAAGTTATATAGAAACATTTTATTGCACAAAAAAATATACAAATAAAATAAATAAATAGGCTCACAAATATGATGAGGTACTGGAAAAAAATGCAGCAAAAGACATGAAAATTTCCACTTATCTACACAAGAGAATGAGAAGTTACTTACTACAGTGCAAAAGTAATTTTATGGGGAGAATATCCTGGCCTTAATGGTTCTCTAATCTAGTGGAAAGGAGTAACAGAGAGCAAATGGCTGGAAACTGAATTCAGAAATATTCAGCATGGAAGAGATTAGCTTTTAACTGTTCAAGAGAGTAATCTGTAACAGATTAGTGACAATAGAAGCAATGGGCCTTCCTTTGGCTGGTGTTTTCCGACTGTGACTGGATCAGTTTTTAAGAGGTACATTTCTACCAAAATAGACACTTTGGGTCCCAAGAGGATGATGTGCAGTAGTGTGACATACATCAGAGAACACAGGAGAGAAGCAAGTGATCCTGCAGAGCCTTAACAAAATGTATTAATAGAACTGGTCAAACAGAGTTCACAGTATGCACATACACACACACACACACGAGTTTGCATGGGAAGCTGATGCAAGCTTTGTTAGATGACAGGAATGACTGGCCTCTGCACAGAGCAATGCTTCCTGCTCAGCAATGAGAAATATGGTAAAGGAAATTCACAGAAACCCATCTCATGTCTTTATACAGCTAGTCTTTTACTTACACTTCCCAGAGGAGTTTTTCACAAATTGAATGACCTGAAATCAGGTTACAAACGCAATAACTCTGAGTTTAGTGTATTAGTTATAAGCACCAGCAGAAGCATCAGCAGGACTACTGCTAGGCATAGGGGGAAAGGGTCATTTCTCAGAATTTCTCTTTCAGTCCTTTGCATGGTAGCTTTACTAGGTTGTGTTGAGCCATTTAAATAATGTGGGAGGGAACAGTTTCGTACACATCCCATCACAACTGGGAATCTTTAATTTACTGCTTACTAAAACACTCTAGCAATACAAGAATAGAGCATCCGTATAAAAGAACAGATTCAAACTATGCTGCATTCCCAAGTGAAGCTTGCTCTACAGTGCTCTGTCTTGAAATATCTAACTTATTTATCTTAATAAAACATCCATCCCTACTTATCTTAGGGGTCTTATTATTAATGCCTGATCTGGACAAATTTAAAGGGAAAGAGGTTACAAACTAGGTTAACCATGATAAGACCTATCAATCTTGTGCTTCATGGTAACGCAAGCTTTGCAAAAAATAATCTTGTTAAGAAATAAAACATACCTCTTAAGCCCCTTCGTGCTCTCATGCTTCCCTTCATTTCTTTAAACACAAGGAAGCCTTGGGATTATGTTTTACCTTGATTTTACTCCCCCACAGGCTCTTACCCAGGGAGTTCTTTGCACTGGGCTCCATGGAGTGTGTGTACGTATGTGTGTGTGTGGGAGAGGGAATGATAAATGCTGCTTTTGCCACTCTCTAAATGAAGATGAAGTATGAATAGCAGGCTCCACTTCTTCATTGTTTTGAATTAAAGGAAGTAGTAGCATCTTCCGCATCCTCAGCGTTTCATGCCAACAGCCTTCCTGGGAAAACTCAGTGTATACTGGTGGGCGCAGAGAAAAGTGGTAAAAAGCTGTGTGGAGCAGAAGGCAGCTCATCTCCTGCAAGATACTTGAGCCTGGGGAGTGAAACCCAATCTCTCAGGTACCCAAATCTAACTAGCAAGAAGCCTGACAATTATAATTCTCTTGACCTCTCTAGCTTTGATATAATGCTATAGCTTTGCTATTGCTACCAATATTTTTAATGACTCCACACACAGCCATAGCAAGGAACACTCCAAGACATTCTTGAAAATAATCTTGATCCTCGATTGTGGATCAGGGCAGAAACAGCAAGGAACAAGAAGAAGAAAGGAGGAAGCTGGTTTTGTTCAGGCTGAATTGGACCACATGACAAAGCACAGGGTATATCCACACACAACATCCTTGTCTCAGCTCCCTGTAAGGCTGTTTTGATCTCCATTATATGACCTATGGCATATAGGAACTTGCCTTTTCTCCTAATAAATTAAAGGTAATAAGGTGAAACTAATCAATGAAACCATAAAGTCATATGGTATTGTGGTCCAGGATGGTAAGTTTATACTTCAGGAATCTCTGAATTAGCTGTGAAAATAAAGGCATTTAAAAATAGATTGAGCAGAGATAAAAGCCTTGAAACACATTGTTAAAATTATGGCTTTCCAGACCCATTGAAGTGAATCTAAAAGCAAATGACAGTGTCACTAGCAACTTCGTCAAGTTTAGGAAAAGGATTGTAGCTTTTTTATCCAGACAAGGCTTGCGAACACAAGCAGCCTAGTGTCATATGTTATCTAGAAGCTCATGCTATGTCACCAGTAGTAGATAAACATCACTAGGAGTCCAGTTTCCATCAGAAAGGAAACTTCTGGCCCTATCTTTAGTTCATAGCTGGGTCAGGTCACTTCAAGTTTTCACTGACCTGAACCTGATCCAAACCAAAGGATTGAAATTCCTGACCTGCTCACCCCAAAGAACAACTATAATGAAAAGCTGACAAGGGCTTATACAGTATTGCAAGCACATGCTTGAAGAGCAGTATTGACCCTCGGAAATGTCAGGAGAGCACCTGCCTCTGCATAGAAGGAGGTCACCAGTATTACCACGGTATTGACCTGAAGAGGCAAGTTTTGTAGCCAGAAAGCTACACTGCTAATTTTATTAAGTTAGTCTAATAAAGGTATGTGAATAGCAACTGCATTTTCAGAACATTCTTGGTAACCTCTTTGTAAAATCTCACTTACATATTGTCCCTCCCTAAAATCAGGCCTTAATCTTGCTCTTGGTGCAACCTGAAACCACTTACCATAGCATAGCATCTCTGGCCACTTCCAGCCCACTGAAACACCTCAAGTCATTGTGGCAGCCCTGCACTTTGGCATCCTGTCTACTTTACCAGCTCTGCTTTGTCTAGTAGACTTTACTAAAACGCTTAATCTCACAGGGATTAAATGGACCAAAATGGCCAGCACAAGTAAGTAGCTCATTTCAAAGGTGCACTGGAAAGATGACGCTAGCTGCTGCATTCGTAAAGTGTTTTTTTACAGCGAGTCAAAGGAAAAGCAAAAGGAATCAAATACGGCTCATTCATAATATGCTTGTGCATTTAATCTTAAATTAGGAGATAATTAGCTGCTACTATTTGGAGGCTCCTCATACCTTGGTCTTTTCTAACCTTTTGCAATGCAATCTCCAACATTCTAGCTCTTCCTTTTATTTATGGCTCCCCATTGAGATTAGAACATTATTTTCACACCTTTTTAAGTGGCTATATTTAAGTTTCTTTTTTTCACAGGGATCCTTCTCAGAACTAGTTAGAATTGGTTTCAAATAAGAATTAGACTGCTTATATATGACCATGATCATTAGACTTGTTCTCTTATGTCTTTCTTGCCCTTGAAATGGTGAAGTAAAACCTCCCAGACTGCTAGCTCTAACAAATTTCTCTCCTTTGCTGATAGTTTAACTTAATTTTCCTTACTGGAGGTTCAAAAATTTAGTTGCAGCTGTGGTATATTTTTTTCCTTAGTGCAGAGCCTTGTGAGCAGCCTAGCATTCAACATGGCTGTTTAATCGTGAAATAGCTTTCAAAAATATATGATTCATTAAATGATAGTGAAATACTTCAACTGCATCTCCAACACATGCAGTCCTCATAAGCTGAGCATTTTATGATGAACCTGAGCTCACTTCAGGCCCAGCAGCAGGCCAGCATTCATCTACTCATTGTTTCATTCAACATTCATGACGAGCGCTTTATTGCTATTACTTAAGTAAATGAATTCTTGATATGATTTGACTGCAGCATATAATAAAAGCATGTCTACCTATTGTACATATCATTACCTGGAAATAGTATCTATTTTCACATTTGGAGTTATATAAATAGTGCTCAAAATGTTATTATGAACAACACAGTGCAGACCACATTTATTTTTATAGTACTGTGCTAGGAACTTCAAACATGAATTTTATGAACCTCTGTATACCCACCTCTTCTTTGTGTCTTTACTTTTCTCTGAAGCAGTAGAGAAAATGGCCTGCTCTGTGCAAAAGACTACAACACACTTTCTGTGCACAGCACTCTACCAAATGCTGCTTGCTGCCTGTTGCATGAGATGTTTTGCAATCTGCTGGCCTGAGCCTAGCTGAGGAATACCAAGGAGACCTGTTGAGTGGCTTTCCTCACCTGAGCGCATATTATTACATGAGTGAAAAACAGTAAATCTACCCTTTATTATCAAACTGAACCAAATAATTTAAAGACAGGTTGGAAAAAGGCTACCTATGAAGTCAGGCACAGGAGTTTCCCACAAGTGATTTTAGTAAGAGGACAGTAAAACAGTAACAGAGTTTCGCTCAAACAAACACAGCAATATGAACTACAGTATGGTGCCCAAGGTGGCAGGGGATGACAAACAGAGCAAAAAAAAGGAAAACAATGAACAGAAGCTGTACAAAAAATAATTAGGAATAATATTCAGAGAAGATACAGCTATGTAGAGTTGTAAAACAGCACAAATCCAGGAGTCAGTAAGGAGATTTCAAAAAGATAGGTAATATAAAATGGGACGTTTTCACTGGTAGTTTGAAGGAGTTTGTAAGGCAAAAATAAATAAAGTCTAAAATAGGTTTATATTTTAAAACAACAAATCAGAAAGAAAACTGCAGCAGAAAGACCACTATTTGTGAAGCAGCCTGGAAAGAAATAATTTTACATCTATTATAGACAGTAAGTCAACAGAATTTTCCTCTGTGTCTAGCTGTTAAGGATGAAAAGTTTTCAAAGTTCGGCAGCTGAAAGGACCAGTAGAGATTAGTTATAAAGTATGGGAAGGAACACAGCAGGGAAAAGAAAGCATTGATAGAGTCAGTCCCCTCTGCTTTTCTATGGCTAGGAAATAGTTAGGAAAACTGTGAACTCAAAGTCAACGGAATGAATCTTTGCAGTAAAATAATCTGGATTCTTATCATGGTTGTCTGTCACCTTCAGTTATTTTATGCCCCAAGTCTCCTCTGTGTAAAACGGTATTATAGCAACATACATACCTGTGCTGAAGTTTAGAGTTTGTGAAAGTCTCCAGAATGTTCAGGAAGAGAAAATAAAATAATTCAAATAGAAAAAAAGGCAATGCAAATGTTTTGTTGATTCTGTTGGAGGGAAAGATCCAGCCAGTCTAAAATAGTAGAAAAAGAAAGTAATAGTAATAAGTTAAAGAATCAAAGCAAAAGTACATTAACAATGTTTACTGCTGCTTCTAGCTAGCAAATAATGATTAATCTTTTGTAGAACATAGTCCTGGGAAACAGATCTCAGGAATATCTTCTGCTTCTTCGGACAAATAAATTTACAGATCTTGTGTCTACTGCTTAAGCTGTAGGAGTCAGGAAAATAATGACTGCCTTATAAAACAGACAAATTGCATCTGGTTTTGTTATTTAAAAATAAAAAAACAGAAGAGATGAAAAAATAACTGCTGATAACTGCTCTCCATTTAAAACCAGTTGAGTTGGCTGTTAGGTATAGTCCTCAAAGAAAGAATATCCGTGTAATGAAAATGATCTCTGAATTAAAATGCTTATAAAAAAATGTGCAACCTCCCCCATCCTTTAAGATGATGAATGACACTGAACAGCAAAATTAAGTACACTTGTTTTGGTACTTATTTTAGTGGACACATGATAAATTCTGCTTGGAAAACTTCCAGTTTTTAAAGTTTCACTCTCTTTTTGCCAGCATAACAGCTGCTTTGAAAAACGCAACTCTGGTTATTACAAAAAATGTGCAGTGATCACTTCAGACTGAATGTGTCATCTCCTGAATTCACCCACATGCCTTTTTACCCCTCTCATTCAACTGATCTAATAAGATTGGACTAATGTTTAACAGTGCAGAAAAAAATATCACAGAATCATAGATTCCTAAAGCTTTGATCTTGAAGTTGGAGAATAAATTTCTGAACCAGTTACTTGTAATGCTGCTTTTTGATACGCTAAACATTAAAGAAGTTTAGGATACAATGTTAGCTTCTAATTCTTAATAGTCTTGGAACTCATAGACAAGACAATGGGTAACGTTATTGCAGAGCCTGCAGCTATTAGACTCACCATGAAGGCACAGAGCAGCAACAGTTTTTCTTTCAATTGCCCTTTTATTACTAATTGCTAGTAATGAAGAGATCAAGAGATCACATGAAAGTTACCTATTCTAAATCCTTTCTGCAGCAGAAGGAATCAGACTCAAGACGTAATGGGGAGCTCCCCATTTCAGGATGTACTCCATGAGTACTAATTGTTGAAAACAGGTAGTTATAAAACACTCAGTGCCATATGGACTGTGCTAGCAAATCCATCGATCATTATGCAGCAGACTTTTGGCACCTCTGAAGATGGAAAACTCTGAAATGCTTTTGCTTTTGTACCCAACTTCACACAGTTTACCTGACCCTCAGTTCAAGTACGCTGAAAGGACTTCTCCAGTGCTGCATATAAATGAGCAGAACTGCTTTGCTGTGCTCGTCAATGTATATTTCATTGTTTTGGCATTTATATGTAACGTATTGAAAGGATACGTTTTATATACAGAAGCAAAATTATTACGAGAACACAGGAAAAAAAGAAGCTTTGAACATTGAAGATCATTTTGTATTTCTGTTCACAGCACTCTTTCATTTGCTAACCTCTGTCCTGCCTTTTCCCTCTCTGTAGCTACTCTACTAATGCAAATCAAACCTATTCTGCTCCTTTCTTAAATATGCTAACTTCTTTCTTTCTTTCTCTCTTTCTCTTTTTTTCTCTTTCTCTTTTTCTTTCTAACTCTTTCTGAAACTACTGACCATATTTTAGACAGTGCAGGTTACTCCTGGGCAGTCAGAGAACATCTGTTGCATCCTCATTTTCAAGTCTGCCTTTCCTTCCCAAAACCACCAGACTTTCCTCCCCTGAAATGACTCATTCTAGTCTTCCAGTTTGCCACCAGTCCTCATTTAACTTACTCCATTCAGCTACAGACAAGGAACACCAAAGAGACAGGTGACAACAGCAATACAAAGGAAAACTGAAGGTTAACAGACCATTAAGAACATCTGCCAATAAGAAAGATTGCTAGTGCAGTGCAGCTATCCACATCCTCAACCTCCACAGCTAAATACTGTGCAATTTTTTCCTTCCAACTAGATGCTGGCCAGGAAAAGGGATTCAGACAGTTGTTTTAGAAGAGAAATGTAACCAGTTCAGCTCCTTGTAGGAATTTTCTTCAGGAATATTCCTTGTAGCTATAGCCTAATTATATGGCCAGACACACACGTCTCCTGAAGGCAACCCAAGCATCAGAAAGAGAAGCCAGTGTTTCTTGAAGTTAAGTACTGTCAAAGCAAGTTGTGTATTTGTTTGAAAGAACTGATTTTGGCAATATTCTTTGAAATCTGCTACTTACTCTGGCCTGTATCCCACTAACATCACGTTGACAATTTCTGTCCAATACTATAAAGCTTAAGAGTTCAGTAAGAGTCCAGCCAAGATAAGAAGGAGCAAAGTTGGATAGGATGAAGACCGCTCATCTCAAGCACACAGGTTATTTGCACTCAATGAAGGAAATATTCTGATTTCATTCTATGCTTCCCTCATGTTAATGCTGCACAATAGCATCCCAATCCCTCCTACTTAACATCAGGCATCACTAAAACTAGTTTTTCCCCTATGTAATTATGTGGTTACAAGCACACATACACTGAGGAGCTCTTCAATATAAAGTCTTTAAGTCTGCAGCAAAATTGGTTAAGTAAATAAAAGTTTTAATGATTTGAGACTATATAAACTTTTTTTTGATCAAAAGCTAAAAATCTCTTAAGAAAAAGAAAAACAAAAACACACACTGCAGCAGAGCACAATCAATCCCTCTGTCTCCATTTGTTTACTTTGGCACTTTCAGTGGTTCCCTTGATTCTCAAGTCCAGATCAATCTTTTGTTAAAGAAGGAAATGAACAGTCCAGGGTGTGCCAGCAGAATACTGATAATAACTGGTCTCAACTCATTTTAATTGAAGACAAAAGCTCAGAAAGGTTTTTCATTCTCTTCATTCTCAGAAGAAGACCTGATAAAACTTAACTGAGATGAATAAGAAAGAAAAAGAAAAAAAAAATCCTTCAGTTTTGCTTCTTTTATATAAGAAGCATAAGACCATATATGGTCTTTGCATGACACTTCAACTTCTTGCTTTAAAGGACTGGTGATGTTGTCATACCCTGTGACAGCAGGTCCTTTCTACGAGCAATCCTCAGCATCAGGGGGCTGAATATTTATCAAAGATTGCACCAATCCAAACTTACATATTTAAATATTTTAACTGATCAAATAGAATCAGTACAAGAGAGGTACACAAGTGGAGGATGGACTAAAACGAAAGCAATATTAAATCAGGGCAAGCATCCTCATACTTGGACTACAGTATCTTTTAGTGCTGGAACTAAAAGACTAGCATACTAGGTGTTAAAAGCACTCTAAATAAGCAAAGCTCTTTAATCATTAGGGCAAGGAAAATGGCATTTCATAATTAAACTTCTTAATTGCTCTCATTTGCATACATTAATTTTCTTCATGCCAGAGACCTCTCATCTTGGCATCTGCACCCAATAAAACCCCAACGCAGTTGGTAATCTCTAGCGTGCTCCAAACAGAACCTGCAGACACATTCACACACCAGGCACAGAAAACAGCGCCGCAAACACCGTCACTATAAACACACCCGGGAGCCGGAGCAGCAGGTCAGGGAGCAGCCGACTGTTGCCCCATGTGAAATGAACAGCTATTTTGTAATCGTCACAAGTGAGACATTACCTAGGAAATGAGGCAGCAGGCACTGGACCCTAAAACAGGAAGACTGTTTCAGTTAAAGTTTTACTGGTATCATTTCACTGTTTTTTGCACACACTGCTAAATTAATGTCTGTTTGCCCCTTTTCACTACAATTTATTGCTCTAATCAAGGGGTAACAAAATACCCTGTCTCTTCTCTGGAGTTTCACAAGTGTTTCTCACACATTTTCCACTGCAGAACTATGGAAAGGAAGCTGCAGTGGAACACTGCATGTTATAGGATAAGTTATATGAATTTGGAGGAAGATGCCCTATTTTCAGACATTCCAACTGACTGACAGCAATTTTACTTGAAGATGCCAGATCGAGATTAGAAATACAACTTCCATTACAAAAGACATTCACGCCAGTCCTGGTTTCCTGGCCAATATTCTTTTTCTGCTTGCAGAAGATGCCAGATTAATCTTTCCTGAGTGGATAGCCAAAGAAAGCAGGCAGCTTTCCATGGGGTGTCATGCCTGTTATTGCCAACATAGTTTCTTTTTTCCTGAAGCTACAAGGCTAATGCCTGTTTCTAATGAGTTGCACCTTTTCTCTGCGTTGCCATTAAGCAGCCACCTGCAGCTCTCTTCGATCTCGACCTCCTCCCACGCAGGCCCTGCAAGGCAGATCTCACCCCATACATTCTCAGCCCGTCTGGTTCGCGCCCCTCGCGTGGCATACGCAGCTTGTCCTGACACCTCACCATCCACAAGGAACCGCACGCAGGCTAAATTTCAGACTGTGTTCCCCTCTGGAGCAGTGTAAACCATCCCTCCATCTGGCAGATGTTGCAGAGTGGTAGCCAAATATTTTAAGTATAAGGCTACCTTCTTCCTAGGGATGTTACCAAATTTAGTTTTATTTTCTACCCAGACACACCAGCGCAGGAATAAGACAGCCTCAGAGCACCTTTACTTTAAAATGCCTCCTATGGCTTAGGAGGGCATTCTTTTTCACTTCCTTTCTCCCCTCCCAGCAGCTTTACTGGCCATCATCTAAAGCAATTCACTTCTTTCTCCAGACCTATTAATGATGATGAAAAGCTACTTGTAAACTAACCAAACAAGACTTCAAGAGACTTAAAACTAACAAGTTGATGTGTTGAGTGAGCACTGATCTTACTGGTTCAGGTTTGTCATCAACTTTTGATCAACTTTGTCATCAAAAGGAAATACTGAGCATTCAAGCACTTGCTACTCAGTGTGATAGCTGAGGCTGCTACCCGGCTATTTCTTTCCTTGTTATTGTTGGTTGGGATTCTTTTCTCTTCTTCTTTGACAGTATTTTCACTTCCACAGAGACAAGATTAATATAGAAAGAAAATAAAAATAGGGAAAGTGAGCAAATTGGACAATATGAATATCTGGCCAAGCCATTAAAAATCTGGCAGCTCAATCTCACAGCCAAATTACTACAAAACTCATTATCCTGGTAAGGGACATTAATGTGCAGGATGGCTAATTCAGTGGAAATTATTGGTGTGTAAAGGCGTGCAAAGAAGCAAGCCAATGGCTAAAGGCTTGCAGTGTTGTTATTGTTTGCCTAATGTTCGTTGTTAGATCTGGTCTTCACATTTGCCCACATGTGAATGATAATTCCTGCTTGTAACGTACAGATCAAGAGAAGCTCAATTCCTCATCTGTTCTTTAAGAACAGAATTCTTAAATCCATCTAAAGCTTTTTATTTGCTGTCTTAAAATAACTGTATTAAAAGCCATATAACTATTAATTTCAAGTGTCAGAGTTGTAAGCAGATACACTTAGTTCCTTATATATAGAAAAGTTTACTTCAGACAGAGAATATAAATTTCTCTAGTTTAATAAAAAATGCGATATGATTGAGAAGGACAAGAGGAGAAGAAATCATAAATATTTTCCATTATTATTTCTGTTATTTGGATAATGCTCATTCTTCTCATCTGGCCTCTGTCTC
>JAUBOD010000633.1:1412100-1437947 GCA_032353885.1 Nothura maculosa | reverse complement strand
TTTTCTCTTCTCTTTTTCTCTCCTGTCACTAGCCAGTTTCTGTGCTCTGCCATAACGAGAGCTCTGCTAAATGTACTCGGGCGCCTGCACGTTCAGCACTGCTGCCCCTTGATTGGTGCCCCCCATTGTTGCACCCTCTGAGCAATTAGCCAGGCTGCTAATTTCACTTTCCTCTGTGTGAAGTGCTCTTTAGAGGAGAGTCACTGGCAGCTACACAAGATCTGGCAGCCTTGCTATGTCCCATACCAGCATCACCAGCTGCTCCACCAGGGCTACGCCACTCAGCAGGAAGGCAGATTAAGCACGAGCACAAAGGGCTGCCAGAGCAATCTGGACCAAACCCAGTTTCCAGGTCTTAACCTTCCCTGCAGCTCTGTCTTCTTCCTGCAAATCTGAAAGTCTAGATTTTTGTCAGCTCTTACTTCTGCTTTGCTACAGAGAATATGGAAATGCAGAATTGGAAAAGGAGTCCCAAAGAGGTGGTCTGTAGTTGATGACAGCATCAGAAAGGGTGGCAGAGTGGGTTGCGTTCCCTATTGCTCCCATTGGTCTCTGGTTCCCAAGATAGGTCAGGACCTATCAACAGAAGATAGGCATGTCATCGCAGGACTAGCCCTCCTTCTACTGCCAACCCATTCCTAGCACAGCCAGACACAGGACAACAACAGGGACAACTTTACAGGCCAAGCACACTGCAGCCAAGGAAGATGGAGCTTCATAGCATTCACACACAGGATATTAGACTATTTATTCTGCCACCTAAGGAGATGATCCCAGTATTTCCCCAAACCTCCGCTGCTCAGTGGGACTTTTTCCCTCCTTCTTGAAACCACAAACCTCATAAGCCTCTGCACAATTTTCTACTGCTTGCACCCTGAAGGAGTTACCAAGGATTTAGACCATTCATCTTTTCATTATTTTCTACTTCTTTCAAAGGATATACATAGGCAAAAGCTTTTCTCCATAACTTAGAAATTCAGAGATAGCACTGTAATTGAAAATTACTTAATCTCAATTTTCCCATATGCAATACATGGGAAATGTTACTACTGTAACTATGTAAGAGTTAAGTAAACGTTAAAAGTTAACCATCCATTTTTTAATGTGCTGAACCGTGGATTTTCACAGTCAACCAAACATTCCAGTGAGATAAGGAAGGTCTGTGCTCCTTGGTTGCAATGGTCCAAGTTACCATGTATAACATGGTATTAGTAGATGTGGAGCATTTCAGACCAATATTGATACATTCTTCTGCACTGAAAGAACTGGACAAATGCTTCAAAGCTGAGGATAAATGTTCAGTCAAGAGCAAAGTAAAATGGGCTTGAATTAAATACCTGCTGTGAAGCTTTCCGCACACACGCCTGGATGCGCATAGCAGCACTGGAGCAATGGTATCGGCGTGAGGTAGCTAAGGATTTAAGAAAATGTTGTCAGTAAGAAGCAACTAACTCTCCAGCATGGCAAATGAAGAGATCACTGGCTCATGCATCTGCTCTATACCATCCCAAAGGAGCTTAGCAACAGAACTGCTGAAACCATATTCCCCTGCCCTGGTTTAGATCTCCAAACAGAAGAAATAAGTCAAAGATTCAATAGAAACAAAGAAACGTGAGAAAGAAAAATAATTTCTCTGAACTTAAAAATAAACAAACTTAATTAATGCTGAAACAGAACCCAGAACACACAAACCAAGGGCTTGATTCAAAACTCATTGGAGTCAATGGAGAGATTCCCAGGAACTTTAGTCATGTATAGTTCAGACTTGACTTGCACTAGATTATCTGCAGATTTGTGCTCTTTGTATATTTGTAGCTATCCTTGCGAGTATCCTTGCAGTTGAAGGCTGCACACTCACAAATTTTTTTATACAGGCTCCAGATTTTTTAAAAACAATTTTCTCTTTTCCTCTTTTATTTAGATAAACAAATTAAGATTTCTTTTCTGGAAAAAAAATGAATAAATCATTATGTAAGAAAAGGCAATATATTCAGTTGAGCAGCTGTTAATAAAAAAAGAGGAAAATATCTGTAAACACAGTCAATTGAACATTGAATTGTTTTTATACTCAAATTCCTTTATAAACACGAGAGAAAAACAACCAAGAGTTTATGTCAACTACCACTGCCAACTACCATGAATTTATAAAAAATGCTAGAGACTTTGCAGTGGCATCAGCAGCTTTCTGAGCTCCCTCCAATGTGAGCAGCACCATCCCATGCTTCCTACCTGGCCCCACAGATCTCTGTATCCTTTACTTTTTCCATGGGGAAAGCTTTGCTTCAAGAGAGTCTCTGCGATGAGTCTGCCCTGGGAGAGGCAGACCTGTCACCTCCCTGTCATATAACAAGGCCACAAAAGCATTCAGTATCTCTGCCTTTTCCATGTCCTTGGTCATGACATCTCCTGCCCAACAGAGAGACAGTGGGATCAACATTTTCCTCAGCCTTCCCTTTGGTGTCCTTCATATCTTTGCTAGATCCAACTCCAAACGTCATCTTTCCTAAATCCACCCCTATGTACTCAAGCAATGGCTCTGTATTCCTCCAGGGTGGCCTATCCCCACATCCATCTTATAGGTACTTTTGGTGCCTGACCTCCACTGGGAGTTTTCTGTTCATCCACCCCTACCTCCTATTACAGCTCCTTCCCTTGCTGCACACCAGGCTAACTGTGTCCTGGCTTTAAGCACACTGTCCTTGCAGACCAACTACCTCTTCTGAGCCTCTTGGCCCTCCAGGGCAGTCATCTATAGGATCCTGACAGGAACATCTATGAACAATCCGAAATTACTCTCCTGAAGCCCAGGGTTGTGATTCCCCTATTTGCCTTATTGACTCAAGAGTTGCAGCTACAATAACCTTCTTGCAAAGATGTACAAGAAAGGAATTTCAACATCTAACTTAGCTAATTTCAGCCACCAGTGACTTTCCCAGACTCATATAAATCTCTGACTTCAGTGACTTTAGACGGGGCTCCCAAGTGCTGTATTTGAAAACACACTTCCAAGAGCCACAACCTTTACAGAGTCAAATCAGAGTACAGTCCTAAGGCAGCAGGAACTCATGCTCAGGGTTTCACACATCACTTGCATGTGCAAGTTCTCGTATGATACAGCCACATGCAGAAAAGCCTCTCCAGAAGCCCTCCCAGAATTTCAGACCCGTTCAAACCATTTCAGCTTAGGCCTCTGTACTTTGCAGCGGAGCGGGCCGGTGAAGTGCCCAGCTGAAGGCACTAGCACACACCACCACAGGCCAAAGCAGCTTTAGGGCATTTTGGCTGCCCTGTGACTTCTCTAAAAAAATCTGACAGCAAAGGGGGTCGTTTTATCTTATTGATCAACAGTGGTCATTCAGATACTGAAGCTGTGTAACAGTAGGTAGAAATAACTAGAAATAGTGTCAAATTCAGTATGAGATCTCAGGCACTTCATTGCTACCTGCAAAAATATAACTCGCTTCCCTGGTAATTGCAGCTCTGAAACATTTTTAATTTGAGACAAGCTTTTTCCATAGTTGAAACCATGGAAAAATACCTTGGAAGAAGGTATTGGATTAAAAATAAATTCTGCCATCCTGCTTAGAGAAAGACACAGGAGGGTGTTATGTGTCTGAAGCGTGCTGAAGTACAGATCCCTTTTGACAGACAACCATCTGCAAAGTCTCAGTATCTCCATTGCAATGGGGCTTCACTGTCATTTTCATCCAGCAGGCTCTTGGGATTATGCAACATATTCAGTGTATGTTATACAGAAACTCATGCACAGCTATACGTTCTCAGGAATCAGAAACAACTCTGAAAAATACATCCGAAGTGGTCTAGAATATTTCAGTGGGGTGTTTTATACTTCTTCTCAATGCAAATAGGAAATGGCTAAAATGCTTTAAGTCATCATGCGGTATATTACTTAATAAATTAATGTAAACACCAAATTAAATTCTCTGGCAATTAATTATTTTGAAATAAATGAAAACACTTTGATGAAGGAAAGTTGGATAAGCAGTGCAGGACAAATAACCACACTGAAAGAATTAAAAGTGAGCAATACATTTTAGTAGGCTGGTAAAGATTTAATTAATTGCCAAATCAAAAAGCATACAATAACCAAACCCACATGCGATAGTGAAAAAAGGGGAAGTGAAAGTGTAAACGTCAGTAATATTTTTATTAAAAACACATCTCTCTCATAAACACAGGATTAAACATTTACAACTAAGGTCCACTCCCAACTCCAGAAGTGGCCCTGATAAAAATGTCTCATCTAACTGCCCTTTGTAGAAACAGAAAACAAACAAACCTAGAAATCAGCAAAAAGTCCAATAAAAAAAAGAGAAGTAAATATAAACCTTCAGTGCTGTGAACTTAGTTCTGATTTGATCCTGAATGCCATGGCACAGGAATTAAAGAGGCATTAAGGGTGATCTCAGTATGCTGGATGCAGTTGTTTAGGCTGTTTGCCCTCATGCAGGTGACATGAGGCACAAAAGAAAGTGCAGTTCCTGCTTCCACGGCAGCCACCTCTGATACGCATTTCTTCCAAAATAAAAAGGACAGATTTATCCTATGTGCCCAAACCATATATGCACTAAATTGAAGAGGCAGCCCTCTTCACCTCAGCCCCCAGAAGGAGAATAGCAGGCTAGGAGAGCTTTCCAGATCACACCTACTTCAATACAGCGTGCAGGAATAGACCTTGGGCCTCTGGTGTTGCTCAAAGCACAGTCCCGTAAGACTCACAACCTGGGACTGAGACACTGAAGCAAACACTTGACTAGTTATAAGAACTGCTACTATAGCGTTAAGGATGATGCAAATAAATTAAAGAAAAAAAAAAGAGCAGTCATTTCAATAATTTATTTTTTAACTTCTAGAGATTTTCTTACTGATTTTCTCTTTCAGTGGATTAAAATTCCTGACATTAATATTCCTGAGTTATTCAATCCATTTGGGGGACATTTCTTGAGGAAAGTGCATTTATCAAACTAATGGTAGAAGACTTTCAAGCTTAATGCATATCTATCTTCACTTCTTAAAACAATTACCTGGTCTTCATGCCATTTAATTGATCATTTTCTTTTCAACAGGAATATCCATAGTTATGATAGCTAACGCTAAGGAAAAGAACCTCTGAAGGGAAAGTCTCCCTTTTCAAGCCTTAAAGTGTTCTGTGATTACTGCAGATTAGGGGAGAGCCATTGAGGAAGTCAATTTTGCTACCTCTACCAACAGAAAGTTTTCTTGTAGGATCCTTTTTAGAGGCAACTGCCTGTGTCATTGGACTGGTTCAGTATGACAACTGACTTCCCATAGCTTACAGTTTTTGTTTAGGACAAATAAATATACTACAGTCCTATGCAAAACATTAGACTCAATCAAAAAACAGTAGAGCTGCACTGCCAGCTTTGTTTTGTGAGCTGAAGAATGAATTGATTGGGCACACATGCAATAGAAAGACCATTTCAAGACAAACATCCTCTTGCCCTTCTCTGGAATGAAGAGAGGCACATCCAGAAGGAAGGGCTTTCATCAACTACCAGACCCTTGGTCCTTGGCAGATCAGCTGTCAACAACAGCAAGCACCAAACAGCCACACATCAACATTTGAGAAGAAAGATTTTGGGTGGAAAAACATGGATTGGACAGGACCAAGCCAAGCTAGATATATCTAAGCTATAAATAAATTCCAAACATGCTCTCCAATTTGATGATAAACTGTCTAAATTGTCCAAATGTCTGCAAGTAGAAGCATAAACTCTTCATCTTACTCCTGCATGTACTGAAAAGATTAGAATTGTATTTTTTTTTCCTATGAAACATAGTAAATTAGCCCTCTACTTCAAACAGAGGAAAAAGTACTCATAAATAAGTACGAGTTAGCACAGCAACAAACGTACCTTTTTCCTGGTTCTTTCTCATGTCTTCCAAAGAGTGGATTACACTTACTTTGACTTGACTTTAGGCAATTGCCTTTAGCTGTCCAGACTCCATGGATAACTTCCTAAGCTTACAGGCTTTGCAATACATAACTATGGCTGACCTTAATCTTCATTCATGCCTTCCATATACCCTCTGTCTCTAAAACAACAGCTTGTAAAATAGCTGCCTCTAAGATTAAAGAAAAAAAAAAAAAAGCCTAAATCATAGTCCTGTTGTTAACATTTTATTGCAGGCTCAGGAACTAAATTTTATAGCTTAACACATTTGGAGCAGGGGGGTGAGGGAAAACCATTGTTAATACCTGTAAATTCCCCTTCCAGTTTCCCCAAACTAATTTGCGATGCACTGTGCGAATCAGCTACTGTAAATGAGCTATTTCTCCTCTTCAGCTGTAATTCTCTGGCAGGTCCCTATACCAATTGAAAAATATGCAGATTATTAACTTTTTTTTTTGAACAAAATATCCTGGAATAGAAACTCATCACTTCATTTATGTATGATAGAAACATGTTCAAAGGGAAACACCACCTGTTCCTGACAGATGGTAAATTAGCATTGCGAAGCATCACCTGTACTGGAACCCCCCAATTTCCAATTCCCCCATGAGGAGGGAGCCAGCCCTGGCGGTGGCAGCAAAGGGCTCTGATGCAGCTCTGCTTTTGCTCCTCTAGCGCGCCCGGGCGCCCGCCGCCTCGCGGCCCGTCTCTCACACCAGTGCCCCTTCATCAAGCCCATGCAAACCGTGTCGGATTTGCACCCTGACTCGGATGTAAGCCCCTGCATTTACATTCATTAATTAGCCTTGTAGAGGACCTTCAGTGCATGATATACTGACCCACTTCAGGATTTCTTTATAAATATATATTTTTACTATTTCTCTCTCCCTTCTCCACCTTTTTTAAGGGAGCTAGGGTCTAAGATCCAAGTTGATTGATGCAATCACTGCACCTGCTTGCACCTTCATCTGTAATGCCATCTGACAGTCATATGTGCAACAAAAATTGAAAGTAGCCATGAACGATGTAAACATCATCTATCTTTAATGAGGCCTTAATATGTGAAGCTTGTATCACACGGCAAAGCAGACAACCATATCCCTTTCCCCCAGTCTCCAGGCCACAGTGAGTTGCACTACTTTGGAATTTATCCATTCTTATCAAGGCTGCAACAAAGTAAGGAAAGACACTTCTGCACCTAAAGCATTTCCATTTTATTAAAAGCCTTTCTAACGCAAAAAATGCTTGCACACTCACTCCTGGGGCAGCTGCATGGCTCTTATTTTCACCCCACAAAGTACAAAAGACAATTATGAAGGGGGCTCATGAGCTGGATTTAAATCCAATTCTGCAGCATCTGAACGTGCATTAATGTAATACATAGGATTTGGAGGTGAGGGCCCCAATAGTTTAATCTAAGGTTTTTGCAAACATCTGGGTCATTGGCAATGTCATTGGTGCTTTCATTCTAACTAAATCAAGAGAGCAATAGGATTTATAATCCCTAATCAGTCACTTACCTGCAACTCACCAGAAGTACACTTACATCAATGAACCTATCCTGCTGTGAAAAGGTCTTGGAACAGCAGCCAAAATTAACCCTTTCAAATTATGGGATGCTCTGTTAAAAGAAAAGGCTGATGTCTTTCAGACTTCTTTGCATTGTTTTAGAAGATCAAGCAAAGATTGGCAAAATGGGTGCCAATCTCAACTACTACACCAAATATCTGCCCAGACCACACTTACAAATTTTAGAAATAGATTTTAAAGAAAAAAAAAACACAATCAATACAGCTGCATTTCAGTTACTGATATAAATGGCTGAGCCAGGATTTATCAAGGTTCAGTGTATTTTGGTATATACAGTGTGGGCCATAACAAGTGTCGTGCTTCCCACCACTGGCCCTACAGGCACCAACCCTTCACTCTGTATTTAACTTCCAAACCACTTGCATTAAAACACTAAGGGGGACACGGGAAGCAGCTGAGAGCTCTCAGCTCATGGGACTTCTCCACCTGTCTTGCTCTGGAAACATCCCTGCAGTGAATGACACTTCTTTTACTTTTCATTTTCTATTTTTCTGACCTCATCACAGTACATTGCTCACTAAAAGAAAAAAAAAAATCAGTGAGTTACCTGCCCAGATATATACACATGGTGGGAAAAGTGCATCAGTTCTATAGTGCTGCACAAAACTGGGTAGCTGCAGCAGAACAAGTCACCCAGCCATTGCAGGCCCTGGTGTTTGCAGCAAGCTCTTCCCACAGACCTGAGCTCCTGCTCTAACACGAGGAAGCTGTGAAACAGTTCTTCATATCATCAGCACAACCACAAAAACAGGAGGCATCCTGTGCATACCCCAGCATACATATTTTCAGGACCTTTCTCAAAAGCATGTGAAGACAGTGACTGCCTTTTGTTATCCCAACCTGTGTGCAAGTAATTCCTTCCTTTTCTTTCACTGCCACAACAAAAAGCAGAGAATGGGCTAAACGAACAACACTGCTAGAAACCTCAATGAGGGAGAGGCAGCAGACAGTAATGAGGGCTGACAGACAGTCTGGTAAACAACCATCTTTCAAACAGTTTATTCTGCTAACCTGGGCCTCACAGCTTCCAGCATTGGCCTTGTCAAGCTTAAATCCAGAGACCTGTCAGGTAATTTGGGAAGATCCCATAGGGATACATCTCCTAGAGCTGTAGCTGCCTGTATCTGCATACCTGACTCCTTTAACTACCAAATTAAAGGAATTCAGACACCAAACTGTCACCAGAACTAAACTGTTAAAAATCCAAGTACCAGTCACTAGTAATCCTTAGTTACTGATGAAGACAAGAGAAACGAGGTAATTTACTTACATACACAAGTCAGTGCTAGAATTTAAATCCCTATCTCTTGATGCTTTTTCCAAATACACTGGCTTCTCAGTAAATGTTTTCTCTCTTCATTTCTAAAAAATAAGTGAAGACCAGCTTTTTGAAAACACTTCAGACCACACCTTGTTTGGTGTTTGAAAACCCTCAGATGATAAATTGTGTAAGAGTCTACATATGTAAAACTCTTACATAATGTAAGAGTCTGCATCTACAGATAAAATTTTAGGAGCCTGCAAGTTTTCTAGAGCATCTGTTAGAAAGGAGATGGGCACATGAGCTATTCCAATCTAACTGTTAAGCCAGTAAAAACATTAAAGTCTCAACAATAATTCTTTGTCTCCCATACCAATTTACCAGTAGGTCTGGTCACAGGTTCAATTGATTCAGATTTTACTGAGCAAGCTATCTGAGAAGGCTTGGTACTGAAACAGGGCAGATAAGAGACCATTTCTGACACTTTTTTTTTTTTAAATTATTACTGAAGTCGCTTTCTCTTTCTCTCTCTCTTTTTCTTTTTTATATATTGAATATGTATACCAAAAAAGAATGCTTCTGGAAACTTTAAAGGTCTCATATTTGAAAAGAAAGCAAGCAGCTGTGAACATTCTTTACATCTCTTGTAAAACTTTTACCAGTCTTCCAGCGACCTGGAAAACAAACCGTTTGCTAATATGGACTTGCTAACTGCAACAAAAGCAGCTGCTGGCACGTCACACTGGAGGGCTCTACGAAGCAGCCCAGCTCCGCGCCAGGCGACACTAACCACAGCGCTAGAGATTATGAGTTCCACGTGTTACGCTCTTTCAAATACATTTGGAACACAGAACATGGCAGGAGCAGCTTATATGGGGAGCTGGAGTGCCCTTTCCTTCTCCTTCCCTCAGCCACAGACACATTTTTCTCTTCTTTTTCAACTGTTCTTTGTGGAAAGACCCTGCCATGCTCACACTACTGCATTCTTCACAGCAGAAATCCTGTCTGCTTACAAATGTCAGCTGGTCTGCTAGCACAGAAAGGAAAAATGCAATACCATCTGACTGGTTAAATAAATAAATGCATTCTCCACAATGCTAAGTCACCCACTCCATGTCAAAGTGCAGAGACCATCCTTCTGCTTGATTTACGAGGCCCTGTTCGCCACAGAATTACTTAGCAAAAGCAGTTTGGCTTGATGTAAAACTCCGCCACAGGGGAAAGGAAAGGGAAAAAAAAGGTTTTACATATATATTTATGTATTCATTCATATGCCATAAAAAGATTATATTAATTTAGGAATAGTTGAGCTATCATTGACTTACCAAAATAAAGCTGCAGACATAAATCAATTCTATCACCTGGACAAAGATAAATCAATAAAGCTTAGAAAGACATTATTGATTCTGCAGCCATCACTCAAATGCTCTTCATTTGATTCCTCAGCCATCTGTTTAATTGAAATGATAATTCTGATAACTTCTGGTGGGCCCTGCACATTCTGACTTTGATACAATGGTGTTCAATCAAATACAGACGGCAGATGACCTCCTGTCAGTGAGAACCCTAAATGCGTTATCCACATGGATTAGTTCAAATAAATACATTTTGCATTAAACAAGATGCTTCTGCCTAAACCTCTTCTTACATGACCTTTAGCAGGTGAGTCTTTTGTTCAAGCCTTCCTTTAGTTCCAGCCCATTTCAATTTCCTGTCTCCAACTCAGCAATAGCTGAAGAGGAAACTTAACGAGTAAAATGAGTTTTTGACATTCATCCTTCAAACATCCTTCCCATCTTAATTACTACAAGGGAATTGAATCATTTACTTATGGGTACAACACAGGGAGAAAATACAAAGATAATAGTGTAGAGACCAAAATTTGTTTTCAGTAGAGGCATATTAGTGTGTCTATGACTTTGTTATTCAAAATGTAATGAAATGAAAAACAGCATATATCTCTATTTAAGCTAAGACAGCATAGTGCATGAGGATGTGTGTACTATTTCTATACAGCTGCAGCTAGGAAAAGCAGTATAAAAAATGATGTTGCAACTTTCCAGTGAGAAGCTTTAATCAGGATTAAATTGTTTCCTCATTTTAGAGAAGTTCCTTGTCAACTATTAAAAATAACCAGATTTTTATCTCTAATGACATGCAATAGAAATATTGTGCATTTTATTCAAATAGACAGAGTTGTTAGTGCTCTGTGGTGTCTTGTGCCTTCATAAGCAAGCTACTGCGGCAAAGTACTGTGGCAAACTCTGCTATCCTGCGGAAAGATAACCTGCAAAACATTGTGCATTCTTCTTTCTAGTGCCGAAATGAAAGAGGAGAACAATATACACTGTACATGAAGATCATATTCACAATCCAGCTACATTGTTTTATCATATCGTAAGTGTGCTAAAGAAAAATCAGGCTTGTGCTTCCCTGAAAACCATAGCAATTAAACATATAATTCTAAAGATATTCATAGTGTAAACTTCAGTAGTTCTGCCCTGCAGGAACCATATTGAAACCACATGTCCCGTGAGCTCTGAAGTACAGCATGACGCAAATCAACACCACGTTCAACAGTCAAGGGCAGCGTCGTAGCTGCTGGAGGGATGCTCTGCTTCAGAATCAAGAGTCTGACCTAAGCACAAACAAAGGTATTGAATGCTCAGCTACAAGCCACTCTGTAGCCATATGAGTGTATCACCAAGTTGTACCTGGCCAGCACTCCCCTAATGGGATCAGAACTTGTTTTACACACTGTCAAGCAGCAGAATTAAGTGGTAAAAATATTTCAAATGTAAAGGTTCGTCAAGAACGCTCTGCTGTGCATCAGAAAGACAAAGCAGTGAGGGCTTTCCTCTCCAAGACCACCCATCAGGGAAGGATCTAGTGCTGCCTTCAAGGCACAACTGCTTGCAGGACATGAGGACATTGGGAGTTCTCCTGTGTTTCAGTCCCACATAGCTGCAATAGCCACTGTGTGGCAAACGCTCAGTCCCTGGAGCTGGACCGAGTGGTTCAGCAAAGCTGCAGCAGGGGAAATCCCGTGGGAGCTCTCTGCAGAGCACAGCTAGCAAAGCCACTCACTTGCCTGCTTGCCAGCCCTGCTTGGGGGTTATAGGGAAATGACATCTCTGCCCTTGCTAAAATCACTGCAAGGGATACCAAACTCCTCCCAGCAAACACAGACAAAACAATCCATGTGTATCTTAAGATCTTCAGGTCTTGAATGCTGGTGCATTAAGCTGGCTACAACAAGATGAAATCTTTCCCCATCCTGCCCACTGCATACGACCCACAAAAAAAGCCAGAAGGAAGCAAACTTTCTGATAACCTTCTTGTGGTTATCACAATAATGTGATAACTATGTGCAGTGGGGAGAGAGAGAGGGTTTTTTGGCAGGCAAAGGCCCCCAGCACGATGGCAGGATCCTTATCCCATACAGGAGCCAGCAGTTTGCTGCTACTGAGCGGATCGTAGCTCCTTCTGACATTGTCCTCTATAAAACACAACGTCAGCGTAAATGGGAAATTATCCATTTCTGCAACCATCCTACATTTTAACAGCATTTCCTGGTAGTGTTAAATGGTTACTATAGTTAGAGAGGAATTTTGCTTAGAAAAGCAGGGAATGAAGGGACCTACATGCTATTTCATCCCCATTTTCAGGGTTATAATCAAAATAACAACTAACATCTGAGTGCATAACACTGCCCCAGCACACCAATAAACTTTCTAGCTGGAGGGTGAATGTTAATTTAGTACCACAGTGTAAACCATTTGCAATACAGTTACTTCCTATTAGCATCAATTAGTATGCTATTTACAATCAGTAATGCATTTTATTTATAGCTAAATCAAGTCATGTAAAGAGGCATTTTGAAAAAATTATATATATCCCTGAGGTTCTTTAGATTCGATGCTAATTTATGTGTCTTTATCATGATGAAGCAACTAGAAAAAAGATACTTTTCCATATGAACCTTATCACTTGTCTATTATTGATACATTTTATAATTTTTATTACTGTTACTGTCTGTCAGGGAACTAAATGTCTTAAAGTGTTGATGGGGGAAAGCATGATATAATCAGTATTCTGAATGAATATCAGTGTTAAATAGCCGACTCGCTCTCTTTGGTATAGAAAATTCAATTTGAAAAGCAAATACAGAGGGAGATGGTAGCAAAATAAATGTTCATCCTTGAATGCAGAATATAATCATATCTAATTATAGCGGATAAATATAATTGGGTGATGCAAACTAAGGATGGAACAGTTTGTACAACAAATATTTTGATAACTTTCCACATAAATTTACTTTTTTCTTCAGCTATTGATTACCATTACAGAGTAGAGAATATTGACATGTGCATGAAAGCAGAACGAGTTAAAAATCAGGTCTCAGATAGAGTATCTCTGGCCGCGGCCGTGCTCGGAATTAAACAGAAAGGCGCGGGTTGGGCAGCGGGTTCCGTGACCAGCTCTGGCACAGGCCTGTCAGGGTTGGCTACTCATCCAGACCGTCATTCTCCTGTAATCTCGGCAAGGAGCAGCGACAGCGCAAAGACGCCGGCCGGGCCCTGCCGGGATTTACCTCCCGGGCGGGCTGGGCTGATGAGAGGGCTCTGGGCCGCGCTGGCTTCGCGCGCAGCAAAGCGAAATCAGAGGCGGAACTTTAATCACAGCCCCTGACTGGCAGAGGCTGAGGAACGAAGGAGAAGCTGTCTGAAATGAAGGGCATTATTAAATTTAGGAGAATAAAGGACAAAGCTTTCTTACTGGCCAAGTGCTGAGCCCGACTTCAGCCACTTGGCATCCAGCAGTGCACGGGAGCTGCTCATCCTTCACAGGTGAAAGGGCTCAACAGTTCAAAATTAAGGTAATAATGCAGCACTCCACACCATAGTCTTCGTGCACATAATCTAGACTCTTCTCATTCACCAGGGGAAAAGGAGGCCGTTCTGCTGTTTGCTATAGAAAATGCATTTGCTGAAAAAGGGCACTGGGGAGCCAAAACAATGAATAAATTTGTGCCCATTCTAATAAAAATTAGAAACAAAAGCAATTTTTTTTAATCTCTCAGTTTCAACATGAATGATTTCAAAGCAAACTTTGGAGCTTTTGTTTCAAACTGGCATCTCATTTACAGGCTAACCTAAATTAAAAAGGAAGATAGTAAAATAAACTATCTCCATATACATGCATATGTGCATATATATGCATGTGTGTATGTATGCATTACATTTTAAATCAAGTGAATTATTCCAGCTTAATCAAACAAGTTATTATTATTATTATTATTTTAAATAACAGTTTCTGTCTTGTGGTGAATAGATATCTTTAAAGATGAATCTATGCAACAAATGAACATTTTTGAAATCTGTGAAGGATACATATGATACCATATAAAGAAGAAATGATTTATTTACTTCCAAGACAAGGTGTTTTATCCTCAAAAAAATCATAGAAAGAGGGAAGCTTTGGTCAAAAAAAATTGTTTGGACTAATAAAGACCACCAAAAAAAACCATACACTTAGTTCAAGATAAAAGATTAAAAGACTGCAGTTGAAAATGGGTCTAAAATTATACAAGTTTTACACTTCTACAATTTTCCCTCTTTCTGTGATTAAATAACATACAAAATGCAAACTGAGGATCAGATAAGGCATCATGCAGTTTTAAGCATGACCACTTGAAATATGGGCAATATTGAAATAAATGCAATAATCTCTTTCTTCTGAGAAGTCTCCCAATAATGATGCAGAAATGTGTTAACTCACTCAAAAAACACTCAATTATTATTGATTTTTCTCTAAATATTTTTAAAGCACATTGTACTTTCTGCAGAAATTTCTGTAAAGATATCAATTAGAAAAAATACTAAAATATGGTTTTAAATGTCTATTTTAATAAACATTTTAAGAAGCTTAATCCAAAATCCCTCTGAGAACATTGTTTCAAAAACAGGGCAACTTTTTAAAGTGGAAAGAAAACCCACCTGGACCAGCTGAACAAGTAAGAGGTACACTCGGTTCCTTAGGGAAAGAGCTCTGCGCAAGTAGATCGCTAGAGAAGCAGCCCCAGGATGCAGGACCCAGAGAGGCAATGTATGGTCTACCTGCATGAAGAAGGTCCTAGGAGACCCACAGAGGCTTCTGGTGGCTTGCACAGTATGTTCAATACGTTCTGATCCCAGATCTCTCTTGAGGAAACTCCTCTCTTCATCAACCCTTTTGACTGAGGCAGCCAAGGTTCCTCCTAGGTTTGCACTAAGCTCTTACCATCAGGAAGCTCAGCTAGATGGAGAATTGGAAGAGACCTTCACATGATCCGTTCCTGTTTGAAAATAAACTCTGAAGTTCCACATCTATAACTGATAGTGAATCACTATGGAGATCTCCATAGGGTTTCTAAGCAGAAGCTGAGGACATCTAAACCTATCTCTGCAACTGCCTGATGAGTCTACGAGGCAGCCTGTAGCATTTAAATACATGCCTGTTGCTTTAATCTCTGCTTCACAGTGGACTGTCAGAGATGCAGTAACCAACTGGATAACCCCAGGCACACACACAAGCTCTTTGATAGTTTGCCATCCTACTTTGGAATTAAATATTCATTTATTCAAGTCTTAGGATAGTCCTAGGATGTAAGAAGGTTTTTTGTTAAAAAAAGAACAAACAATGAGAGTACTGTAAGTACTGATAAGATGGGAGCATTTTAAGCCCTGTCTCTCTCATTTCAATAGGATTATTTCATGACTGAAATTTGGAGTCTAGAGAAGTCGTCTAATACTACATCTAGGTAATGCAAAAGTCTGGTAAAAACAACAATGAATTAATAAGTTACGGAGGAATACATTTATTTCACTGATACATATAGAATTACTATTTGGACATAAATGCTTAGAATTTATGATGATGTACTTATGGAAAAAAAATCATACCATAATAACTGTAAAAATAATAATTCTTAATTTAAAAGTATTACTGACTAATTCAGAAAATATTGGCAATATCAATATTCAGGTATACCTTAAATGAACAGATACCACCAAAAAAAAGCCAAAGATAGATATGAAAGACACAGAAACTGCCCTGAGCTCAGTCAGCTCCCTGCACACAGAACCCAGCTCTACTTCTGCCTACACAACAAACCTTGGACAAGGTCCTGCTTCTACTACTCTATAAGGAAGTTACCTAAATGATTTTTTACAAAACCCTCACAATTACATTACTAAAGAGATTATGATGTGAGATGCCAAAACAATTTTTCAGAGAGCCAAGGCTGGATATGCACTTGTGATGCTGCCTCTTCTGCTCTAACATTTTACATTCCATTTTGCCAATGACACAACAGGTCCTGTGCTCTTAGTATATCTTTGGATAAAAACATAACTTTTACTGCTGGGGACTACTTACTCCACACAACCAGAATTCATTAGTGTAGTTTAAAGAAGGAAGAAAAAGGAAAAATAAGGCACAAGGGTGAAACTGTAGGCTCTGGTCAGTCCTCTAAATCTGTAACCAACTTAGCACTGAATGTAAAATGAGGATAGCTCTGCTTCTAGTTTAAAATAAAATCACTATTTGCCTACTAATTATTACATTAAATACACTGGAAAGAAAACATCTTATAATATGTGATGTTTAAATTAATAGAAAAAATCTGGGCTATAACATTATGTAAAAAACAGGATTCAGAAAAAAATACAAGACTTAGTATGTGTGTCAATCTCTAAAAACCAATATTATCTTGTCTTGTGTTGAACTTTGCCTTGTCATAATATTCGACAATGCAATGAACAACATTTTCACAGCTGAATTTCCGTGGAATTCTCCATTCCTTGATTGCAGATGGCTCTGCTTGTGCCCCAACTAGAAGGGCCATGGGGAGCGCACAGATGGCTCTGCTGAGACCATAGTTGGGAAAATCGAGACAGAACTGGGGGGCTGTGCAAGGATCATCTATTGGCTGCCCACAATTTTTTTAGCCATTACATTCTGCAATCAGAGCCACATGATGCTCCTCTTGCCTGAATTTTCCATCTCAGGACAATCATCAAGCACGGAGATAAAGAGCTTTAACACGGCTCCAACCTTCTCACTCCAGTGAAAAGCCCTCGGTATTCTTGGGTTCATGTAAGGTCTCTCTCAGCCACTAAACTCCCTAGTTGGCCAAGGAGGATACACTGGTGCTCTGGCATTCATCCCCCCCACCCCATACAGCTCCAGATAGGATTTGCCCTAAGACCCACCCAGCCATTTGTTGTAGCTACAGGACCCTCACAGTGACCCGGACACCCCCTGCCCACAAACTCTTAAATGATGGGGAAATATATCATGTTCAATATGGTCTTCAGTGTCACTTCTCACAACAGCCCTTCTTTTATACTTATTTCAACATATTTGTATTTGATAAATGTGAACACTACAATCAAAAGCTTCAAGCAAAACACTTATGGAATCAGATACGGAAACAAATACTGAAAGAACCCAAAATATAGAATTTATCAAGAGGGTGATTTCAGCAAGTAGACTTTCCAAGTGGCCTCCTCACATTACAACATCTGGAAAAAAAAGTTTTTCCAAGCGCATTTGAGTTTCCTGATCTTTATTAAATATCCCCCTTCCTGCCTCCCACCCCCACACAGTCTTTAAAAATTCTGTATGTTAAATTTTCTTTTTCTTTGGTCTGACAAACATTAGTCAAGGTGAATTACATGTTATTTTTTTCCCCTTTATTAAGAGAATTTCCTGCTGACATTTGAATGATGTAATATTGTTGACTCTAAAGCTTAAAGTACCAGAAAACTCTGGAGAAAAGAAACCAACTTGTGAAAAGTTGTATTTAAAAGAAGAAAAGAGGAGGGGAAGGAAGGCAACCATTTGAAGGGCTCCACTGGTTGCTTGGATACATCCCATCTTCCAAGAAGGCACAAAGTTGGTGTCAGTCAAACAAAAGGAGACAGAATGAAAAAAAAATCCATGTGGAGCTTGAATGCAAATGCATTAATGCTGCAGGGAGAAGGGCCGGGCGCCGTCATCGCTGCCCAGGCAGGGACCGCACGGGCCCCTCGCACTCCGCTCAGGACCCAAGAGGTAATGGGCATGTCCATTGAGTGAAGTCACTGCTGTCCTGTGCCATGCTAACATGCACGATGCCTCTCACCTTGATTTGCAGCTGTTAGCATTTGCTGAGGGTGTAATAAACTAATCAGGGGATTAGTCCTTCTCTTTCATTATGATCTGTGTGATGTTATAAAAAGGAATGTCATCATAATTTAATAACAGAAAAGGACTATGTGAATGACTGTGGTTTGAAGGCCTTGAGGAATCTCTTCATCCCAAGAAGAAAACAAGAGTTCTTGAAGGCTGCTACACTTTACAGAGCCATCACTACATACTGTAAAATGCCATGCAGCATTTTATAAGGCTTATGAGAAGCTTTAGATGAACTCCAGATAGAGGAAAAAAACTGGTTCTATTTCGCCTTTGATTATACTTTATGAAGGATAATCATATGTCAGTGGAGGAAATTCAACCAGCTATTAGACCCAATGTAATCAGTCCGTTTTTGTGGTTAATGTAATTTTATTCCTCCTATCAGTGCTTAAAATATACATATCTAAATACATATTAATATATAAACACACATGTACTGTGTGTAGTATTTACTGATTATGATTTTGCTTAATTTTCAAATGTTTCATTTTTCACTGTCCTGTGACAACTAATTCCTCAAACTTGGCTCAAAATTTGAATTCATTTATGCTACTTTAATCTGAAACAATACTGATACACAACGTAAACAAAAAATAATATCAATCACCACAGCTTTGTTACTCTCTTTCTTGGTCAAACTTATCTTTTCCCAATGAGGACACAACTTGGATAAAAGAACCAACTATGTTGAGTAATTATTCCTAGAATACAGTGAAAGGATTTTTTTTAAGTGAACTCTCTGGTAAAATTAGCAGGAAGTATCACTGTAATCTTTGCAAAACAGACAAAAAATACTCAACTGGTTCTCATGGGAAGAAGGCAGGTAGGGCTTACCAGAAAGTCCACTTTATGAGTAAGAATCCATCTTCCTCTATAAACAGGTTTGTTTGTAGAGTCCTTTGATAATTTATATAGGCAAATCTCCAACTATCCACTCCCACTTGGCTGGCACTTTTGTTTTATTTTTCTTCCCTGTGGCAAATTCTATCAACTTTGCCTCGTTGCTGCGAGGTCTCTACATTGTGTTTGGGAGCTCAGGTGCAGTCTACTTTCTTTTTTGGAAATATATCTTCACTTTTTACAATACCATGATTATGATTGATCTAAGAGATTGATCTAAGATTGATGAAACAGCCTTCTGAAATATCAGACCTTTCCTTCTACTATTCTGTTCAAAAAGAAATCACTTTTCTAATGTCAAATTAACGCGTAATCCATCATGCAGATGTCTCCCATACAATTTTTACAATTAGTCCACTCTACCAGAATTGGCTAAATGCACTGCAAACACCACGTCACTCGAAAGTCTACTGCTGTCAGAAGTTAAACTAACCTCCAGCCACTACTTTTCTTGTTGGCTGTATTGCTTATAACTTAAAACTGAAGCTGAACTTAACTGCAGTTCTGAGACTTCTGGCTGCACAACTCTCCCATTCAGATTTTTTTTTCTTAAATTCATGTCACTCATTTTGGCACTTGTGATTTAGAAATTATTCAAAGAGAACTGATGGAAAACAGCCACTTTCTACAGTATCTAAATTTGAGATAACTACTCATTCCTACCAGAACCACCACAAGGCACAGGTCCAAAAAGGAACAGCTCTCCAAGCCCTCTGCACTTGCTGGAGATAGAGACCTTTCAAGAAAATGCTAAGTCCATCCTGGTATTTATTGCACAAATTCAACATTTAAAAATTTACTACAGGGGGAAAAAAGGCTTTTCCACAATTACATCTGATAATTACTACAGTCCTTATTGTATTTAGCTATTTATCTCAGGTGCACATTTTCCAGACATGCATTAATGAATCTTAAGAACGGTGTCATGGGCATGTGTGTTACATAAGCTCCTTCTGCTCAGAATATGATGGACTGTTAGTGAGCTCTGACATGCTTCTGAATATCTGCAAGTGGGAAAACCAGTCCTAGAAAGACACGTGTGTGTCTATTACAAAAATGAGTTTCACACTTGTGGAAGAGATATCTCAATTCCTTTTTCATACAGTTGGAGATATCAGAGCAGCTGGTAATACACCTAACAGTTAACACCAGGAAATGAAAATACAGAGAAGAAACAGAGAAGGAAATACCAAATCAACATTGTTTTTTTCAATGAATACAAATTGATTTTGGGTCTGGACCATGATTACTATTGGCCTAATGCTGCTGTATATGTGTAGAATTGATTTAAAACATTTCTAAATGAGCATTAAGGTAGTAGGAGGGAAGTAATGGAAGAAAAGAAACTGATTTTACAAGAAGGTTCTCTTTGCTTTGCGAGTAGTGAAATAATCTTCTGGATGAGAGGCAGAGACACATAGAGTGTTATTCCTCTATAGCAATATATGAGACTATTCACTTTCCCCTATTTTCACCTCTGATCCTGGTCTAAATGAAAAGACACTGGAATACAGAAAAAGCCATATGAAAAAAGTTCACTGTCTGTATGCTGGATTTTAAAACAAAATTAGACAGAGGAAAGCTTTTTGATGTGACATATTGTTTTCATATCAGACGTGAGCAACCCTTTCATGGCATATTTTCTTATAAGCAGAATTTGATCATTCTCTTTTGTATAATAAAAGCAGTTATAGCAGCATTCTCCCAGTGCCACTATACCAGACCTAAAGTTTTGTCAAGGTTTCCATTGTAAAACTAATCTCTAGGGGTTTATATCGCAGTTCTTTCAGTCATATGGGGTTAAATTTGAAATCAAGCTTGTCAGTCCCAATGTATGTTCCATACTAAAAAAAAAAAAAAGTGGAGGAGGAGAAAGCGAAGGAAAAATTGTTTAAAACCTTTTTCTGACTGTGGAATTGGTAAAAAAGCAGTTTTAGATATTTGCAATTTTCTGTCTTCTGAGCCACTGCAAAACACTGGAGGCTCCGAGGTTCCCCAACATCAATTCAGATACAATTTGTGCTTAATATCCTAGCAAACAGGAAAGAGCAGCAGGTCTGAACCAGAAGGTTCTGGAAGGGCAGAGGTCTGCAGCTCCAGGCCGCAGCTCCTGGTCTCAGCTCTTTGAGTTAACGCCTGCCACATGATCACAATTTTAACAGGTCAAACCTGGAACCATAAATCCAGACGTTTGAAAATGAGGGAAGACTACAGATCCAGATTCAATGACCGGGCAAATGTTTGCCTTTATGCAGCAGAACACTCTTACCATTAAATATGTTATTCTACCGCACAACAAATTTACCCTAATTCTGAATTCCTTTGATACTAGGAATTGTTCTATATGGAAACAATTAAGCCACTAGCTGGAGCAATTTAAGGCAGCCCTGAGACTAATCTCAGCAGCATGAAGGGCTGCAAGGCCTGTCTTTGCTCAAAAGGACACTGAATCTATCTGACATTTTGAAGAATCAGCCCACAGACTACTGTTAAATGCATAAAGAATTTCAAGGCATTTTACAAAGTAACAAGATAGCACAGTGATTTGAGCAGGAATAACTACTAACTGCATTGTAGTAATAGCATGGTCATTTGTGACCCACTGCCATCTGTGCTTCTGAATCTTTGGCTTCTCCAAGCAGCTTCCAGAAGTTGACAGAAACACCACAGAATGACAACCCAATAAAAGATGATTACATGGAGAAGTACATTTATTTTTTTCCAAAATTCTAAGTAGCTAAACCATGAGAGCTCTCACTGGAAGCAGGAAGGTGTTTTAGCTATGCATAAGAGAGCAATCTTTGGGGCACAATCTGTTTTATATTCCATAAGACCACATACTGGCACCTTCACACTGAACGGACATGAGTAAGTCAAAACACAATTTTGAATCAGTTCAGCCTTTTACTGATTTTAGTAATTGCCTAAATAGTGACGGATGACATCCATAGCATAAATAATAGATTAAAAGGAGTGCTTCTCTCCATATATAAAAGCCATTACAACAGACCACAAGGTTTTGTCCACTCTGCATTTTCCACCTGTAACCCTTGATACAGCTCTCATGGAGAAGGCAGCAGCAAGGAGCTGCTCCCGAGAGCAGCCCTGCGCTTCATTCACAGAGTGCTGGGCAAAACCAGCCTCCTCCTCTCAAAAGCTTTGAAAACTACTGATATACATAAACAAAGCAAGCAATAAACAAAATGTTTATTATTATTTTGAAAGTCAGTAAGGCCTCTTAAAGCATATTTTTCCCTATTCGGGGATATAAAATTCTTGCCACTTCTTTCCAAATATGACACCCATCTTTTGCTTTGCTTTAGAGCTCTGTGAAGGACAGGTAGGCATGAGAGAATTTAAAATCAGGTCTTGCCCACAGTAACTGAGATACAGAGAATGGTGCCCAATTTATCATATGCTCAAACTTCTAACACATCTAGGTGTAAGAAATTGGACACAATATGCAATAGAAGGCAGAAGCTGTTGATTACATCGTAGACTTTGCTTTGGTTGCTGGAAGTCTGGGTCACAGCACACTCTCAGCTGCCATCCTAATGCAGCTGAACATGCTCCTCAAAACACCAACACTCTCTCCTCCAGTGCAGTCCATCTTCCCAAGTAATTTAATAAAATTTAATTTGGAAACTAGTGCCAATCACCTTTGCATGACAGTTTATGAAGAGCAATTCAAAGTCAAAATAAATAAATAAATAAAAACCTATGCAAATTTAAATGACTAAGATCAGAATCCAGACATTTTGGTCTATTTTTGTAATGTCAAGGTAGAAGAATTGCCAACTCCAGCATGACAATAAAAAGAGCATGGAAGGAAATAAAGGAGAGAAGGAACTGCTAAACGTCAGGAAGTGACTAAGATATAAGGACTGAACAGAAGCTAAATCTAGGGTGAAGAAAAACAGCAGCTCTGGACATAACATTGTGTAAAATGACCAGAGATACCCATATAGCTGGATTGTTTACAAAGCAAAACATTGTTCAGTGTTAAGTTCAGTACAATTTGATTTCCCAAACAGAATTTGATTCTTTAATAGCAGCAAATGCATTTCAATTAACTCATTCACTTCCCCTCCTCTATTACCGCTGGTCAGAAAGGAAAGCTGCTGCTATCTCCCCAGCCCATCTTCTCTGTTTCACAGACTGAACAGGTGACTCAGAATGCTCATATATGCTCACATCATGAAATTCTTCTAAGTCCTGAAATTATGATTACTTAAAATAAATCAAAAAGTATAGCCATTAATTCTATATCTCCTCTGAAGTCTTCGCATAGGCATACAGCACTTGGAGTGTGAACATCTGAATTTAAATATCTCAAAAAAATCTTAATTCCAAATGAATTTCCAAAAGAAATTTCATTTCTTTCCACAAGTGTTTTAACATTAAGGGGAATATTTCCCTAGAGATTTCTATTTAAATATCTCTCTGCTTACCTTTGCTTTCCTATTGAGTACCTTTGTCTCACAGCTTAATAGTTATTAAAAGAGAAAGAAAAATATGTAGCATTGGGACATTTAACAAAACAGCAATTAACCCTGCCCTCCCAAAGCAATAGCAAATGAATCAAGATGAGTGATAGACCTACATATTGACATAAGGGACATGATGAAACCAGCTAGAGAAGATGACATTTGTATTTTAAGGCAAATCTGCAGGTTACCCAGCTCACCTGCATCAGGCACCAAACCTTTTGTTTCACATGGGAACACAAACAGCCTGGTGAGCATCGAAGGCTCTTCACCGTCCTTGGCCAAGTCTCTGCGTTTGACACGTAGTGATAGTGAGATCACCCCGGCTGTCCCATGGGCACAATTCTAGCTAGCAAGCTATGAAGTATGAGTCAACCTCTCCTCCTTACAAAATACATTTCAAAGGGAATGAAGCTTAAACAGAAACCTCTCTACCAAATTTCTTTTTCTGAAAATAGCTGCACCAAATCTTAGTACTTCACACAGAAGAAAGCAAAGAACTATCTATATTTTTACACCAAAAACTCATGTAAAAAATGGTACCACACTCAAAGTGTTCCTGTATTTATATAAGTACTTGAGACAGATAAAACATGAATGTTTTGAAAGGGAAGAACACACAAGGTGTGATATCCTCGGGCATCGATGATTATGCTAGGTTACAGGAAACACACCATGTTCCGTATGCACAAGGCACAGGCACAATGAATTAAGCAGCTGTTTTCTTATTTTTAAATGAAATCTTCTGTTGTGCCTCGGCCAAGCCTTAAGTGCATGCATCTGTCTTAGAAGGAAAAGACAACAGAAGGAGAAAGCAAACACAGCATATGTAGCCAACATGATATTTCTATTTGTATTTTTGTACTCATGCCATTTTCAAGGGTTAATTTTTTGCAGCTAGCAGGCTAACTGCCTTATTTGTGTGGTCTAAATAACTCATATGCTACCTTATTAACTGTAGTCAGTTGACTGTGACAGGGAGAATGTTGGACCAAAAATTGCACTGTTACATGAGTAATCACATAGACAATTCCAGGGGAAACTGTCAAATAAATGTTGTTTTGATCATTTCAGACATTAATTTTAATTCTTTGGTAACACTATCATCTCTATGTGAATCTCTTCCCTCCATAGACACTGATCACCCACGGCTACTGCTTTTTCCATCTCCTCCAAAGGAAACTTTTCAAGAATGAGGACACAATTAAATGCAATTCTGGCTGAGAGCACAGTCAGAGGTGCCTTCCTGACTGCATCTAGGCTGGATACAGAGGCAGCTGGCTCTGTCTGCCATAAGCTGTGTGGAATGCTGCAGCTGCAGAGCTGGGCACCTCCTCACACCACAGAGTGAAAAGCCCTACCAACAAATGAGCTTACATTAACTCACCTTGCCCTGACAGACCATGTCAGGGAGCAACTACACAGGCACGTGGTACAGAAGATGTGGGAAAATGGTAAATTCTGGTGAGGAGCAATGACAAACAGCAGAAGGCATTGACATTTGAACGAAGCTCTCATCTTGGCTACCTCCACAAAACCCCAGAAACAGCACACAAGGCTAGTGACTGACAGACTGTTCTTTACACTTCCTTGTGAGAAAATGTTGGTTTCAGATAAGAAAATAATGCTTAAAATTCCATAGCCACTGAAAGACTTAGGGAAGACACTGCATAAAGCCATGAGCATTATACCAGAATGCTATTTAAGCCACTATTTTCTCTTATCTTTTCTAACAAAGCCTTAACATGACATTTTGTGGACAGAACTAAAACACACACAACCTTCAGAGCACAGGGGCAAGCCCTCGTAACAGTGAATGAATCTGGATAATTCTCAGCCCTGCTTCCAGTGGCAGCACCTATTCATCTGATAGGTGGTAATTGTGCTCTCCAGTCATTCTTTCTTATTCCTCTGTCAGTGGTGACAAAAATACAGCTCTCCCTTGTAGCTGACTGTATATAATAAGGCCCATCTCCTATGATGACTTTCCATTTCGTTGAGCTTGAAATATCTTAGCAAGTCTTCGAACTCTTCCTACTGCTTTCTCGTCCACTGAGTAGAACAGAAAATAACACCCTTCAGTCCCCAAGCTATAAGAAAGAAAACTGGTGACTTGATCTGGATATAAGTGCTAAGAGTTAGTAGTTGTCATTTTTCTACATAGAAAACAAATCCTCCCCTATAACTTTGGTCTTCAAGTCTGCCCAACACACATCAGCGCTTTAAAAGGCGAATGGCTTTAAGGTAACATTTAAAATGTTACCTTATGGTGTGTGGCACCTTCCCTGACTTCTGAGCTGCAAACGTGTCACTTCTTTCACAGCAGAAGCTGCCCAGAGCTGCATTCTTGACATCTTTGCGAGCAATCTACAGTACATGTGACTGTAAATCCGAGACTACAGCTTTGAGCCCATCTAAAATTACAAATAAAACAGAATTAGAGGATAAAGC
>JAUBOD010000633.1:1369719-1388555 GCA_032353885.1 Nothura maculosa | reverse complement strand
GGATGTTCTGTGAAAGGAGCATTTCCCAGAATTTCGGTACTGCTGCTGTGCACGCTGCGTGTCCCGAGGCAGAGCCCTTCCTTGCCCACGCATGTCCCTGAGCAGGGCACGGCAGCTCTTGCAACATGGCCAGGTCTGCAGTGTCTGCAGGTTTACAGAGCCCCTCTCTCACCAACTGTTGCAAAGCCAGCTGAAGTTTGAGTGCCAATTCTCCTTACTCCACACCCCTGGCTCCCGATCTGTGTTCACACTTGTATATCTTCAAATCTAGAGCCAAAATTCATAAATACTCCAGCTTAGAACATACCAATTGCACTCACCACTGATTTGTTTTGGTCCTTGTGTTTTGCATTTTGATCTTCAAACAACAATGGCAGTTCTGCTCTAGATGAAAGTAGAAGAAGATACAGCTGATTCCAAACTTGTCTTTTGAGCGTTAGTGGAAGAAGGCAGGATTTCACTGTACTTCACTGAATTGGCATAAGCAATGCAATGAAATCCATGTCTTGCTAAAGTGGGGGTTAATGGGGTCCAGCTTTTATTTCTCCTGGACAGCTTCAGTCACAAACGGTCCCCTCTGCTTACCTGCTGATCTGAATAATAATTTTCATCCAACTCAAGGCAATGATAATCCCCGTTTACAAGAAACCACATTCAGGGTGACTCTTGAGTGACATTCCTTTAAATCTTGCTAATTTGACACAAAGTCTTTGCCTGAAATCTCCTCTTCCCTCAGCTATTCTTCAACAATACTTACACTTAATGGCCACGTTCTTTGTCTCTGGTTACAACTCCACCTGCTCAAAGCACCATTAATGCACACAGCTGTAAATCAGATACCACTGCCAGCCAGATCTCATTTGACACCTCTGATTAGTAGCCAGATCTACTAAACTGCAGTCAGAATAATTCCTAGTAGTGGGAAAGGCATCTCTGAACTACCTATGCAGGATTTCTAATTAAGGAGCAGTAACTGTATCAGTGGAAATTCACACCTCTTAAGTAAGAGGGACACACTAGCCTTTCATTCTCACATCCATCTGAAAAGTTGCGTGGATATTTCAATATTGTAGGTTTGTAGATATTTCTCTACAAATTTCAAGATTAGCCTAGCATCATACCATATACCATACAGACTGAAATCTTCTCAGAGGCTTTTTTTTTTTTTTTTTTCCAGCAGCAAAAGTGCTTCTGGTCAAGTATCTGCCCTCTGACCTTATAAAACAACTGGTCAAATTCTCCATTTTGCAACAACTCAAGCCCAGTTTCTGGCAAGCACAGTAGCAGTGTCTCTGGGACTGCAGTGGCTGTTATTGCCCCTACACAGCAAACTCCTTGCTGGCCTCCGGATGACCATTTGTCTCCTGAGCAGTCAGTGTAGCCCCTTGCTGTGAAGAGGGCAAACCGAATCACACAAAAGGAGATGGAGTCAAAGACACAGACGCAACGTTTTGCGCAGTCATTTTGGCAACTATACCCCTGGGACGGGAACGTGCTAACAGGGAATAAACATTTAACATCTTCATCTTAGTTTCTACTTTATGAAGCTTTTATGTTTAGTTCATGTTTGCAATATATGAAGCAAGTGCTGATTCTCTTTATTGATGTGTGTATATATATATATATCCACACATTTTTTATACATATATATGTGTATATATATATATGTATAACCATATTATATATACGTGTGTGTGTGTGTGTGTGTAAATGCATATGCTTGCTTACACAGGAAATTTAATTCATAAAATAAATTTTAACACAGCATTGCTTTCTCAAAGTCCGGAAAATCTTTTTGATAGATTCCCTCATGGCTGGTAGTAATGTTCTTGTTTGCCCATTCCTTTCCCCACGCATCTCCAGGACAGATCTAAACAGTCAGAGCTCTCGGAATGAACACAGCAGCTATTTGTATCCTGCCTTACAGCTTCTTCAGCTCCATTTCTCTGCAGTAATTATTCTTTTAGCAAGAATGACTTATCAAACATTGTCAACTCCCCTCCCTTCCAGACAATTAAAGGCTGTAGATCATATAATAAACTACCCCACTGGCACTTGGCATCGTAAACCACAAGGAGCCAGTTGTTCAGGATGTCATCCAGCCTCTGACCAGAGGCAAGGATCAAAGCTGAACTCTGACCTGCCTGATTGGGAATATACTGCTTGGCACAGCGTGTAGAAAACATGAGCTGCCTTCATGGCATTGAGACTTTCTAAATTTAACTCCATGCTAAAGTTTTGAGATTAGTGAAACATTTTAAAGAGGAGATAATAATGTGTTGGATTTTGCCCCAGGATGTTTAATCAGGTTTTTTCCTAGGAGATCTTACAGCACATTTCTGCAATAAGAAAATTCTGAAGGGGCAATTTTTTGCAAGTTAGGATAGGAGAAAGTAGTTTAGATTTTATACTCCTGTAAAAGGGATTAGCAACCTAGGTTGGCACTTTAGAATTTAAGATTACTTAAAACCATCCATCACACTCTGAAAACTCTGGTGTTATCTAAGATTATTTTAAGTCTTGGCCTTATATATATAAATATATATATATGTTATAAGTTTCTTATGATTCAGGAAGATCTGCAGCAATGAAAATATTTGAGTCAGATTTGAAAGCTTGCCCAGGATGGTACTGCACGTTACTTCTGATATAGATGAGGGTAGCACGAATTCTTAGCAGTTTTTCATATACCAAGAAACACCACAAAATCACACATTTCTGCACACGTATGCCACGCACCCTGGCTTCTGTGTGGTTCCGTGTGATTACTGGAGTCAGCCAATACGTGGGAACTTGAAGGAGGGTCACTGCTGAGTGTCTATTTTCATGTATCCAAGCAAGTGGCCAAGGTCAGAGAGAAAGTCACTGTTATTCTGAACTAGCGGCTGAAGAGACCTGACTCAGTCCTTTGAGATAACCACCCAACCATGCTTCATTTCACGTTTTCAAGAGTCATTAAATGTTCCCTCAAGGGCAGCATAAAATTTGTCACATTCAGTGTGCATTTTTTTCTCTCCTTTCAACTCTACCAAATCTCACATGATACTAGCATTCTCCTCCCTCAAACAAAATAGAAAGTAAATATTGCCAAAAGGAGAGTCACTCTTCCCCATTTTACTAGACAATAAGCCAAAGATACCTTCTGTCCCATAACATATTCTCTAATTACATGCACTACTGATTTAGAACAAATAGAAAAAAATGTTTGTTGGAGTTACAGAAATGTAAGATCATCTTAACACATTTAATATTTGGAATCCAACAAGCAATTTGGTGACCTATCAAAAGGGATTTTAGATAAGAAAGTCACTAAAGGGATGTGGCATTGCATGTATCAAACTGCCATGCTAACCGTTTCCAGCTCCTTCACCATCAAGGTTTTAAACGTAATTTCACATTTGCCGAGCTCAATAAAATCCATTAGCTATGAATTCCGAGTTGTTTTCTGGTGACAAGTTGCAAAATGTTCTAGTGTTTCTATTTCTCCATGTTTGCAACATTACAGTTTTGTTCTATCTTTGCACTTTTAATTATAACATCAACAAAACCCTATATGCTTCATAATTTACTAGGAATACAGTTGCATCTAGGTGCCAGGAACTGAAATCCCCTCTGCTATGTATTGTATAACCATAACCGGAAAAGTGTATTGATATATTTACTAGTTTAGGGTCCACTCCCAGTTTACTGGCCAGACTTCCTTATACAGACTCCTTGCTTCTCCCTTCAGCCCCCAGATGCTTCCATTTGCATATGGCAGCTAAAACATTACATGGCTCCTGCATAAGAAAATAGTACCCAAAAGACTCGGGTACAAAACCTTCCTGAACACCATCCACAACTAGCCCTAAGCCCTAAGCCCCATAAGACAACCTGTCTTTCAGATCTCCCTAATTTTGCCCTAGTGTCCTATTCATTGCACCCCAATCCTTTTATTATTTCATGACCCAGCAGGTACCTGATGTAAATTCCATATCCATCATTCATCATTTCCCTTGGGGAGTTTGAAGCAGCAGCAGATGTTGCACAGAGTCATAGGAGAAAAGGAAAAAGTAGTAGGCAGTTGGAATCCAAGTGCTGCTTCTCCGTCAATAAAATCAATCCATTTACAATCTTTTTTTTTTTCCCCTTTAATCTCTTTCTCATTGGTCAATATAAGCATTGTACTAGTGTGTAAGTAGCAAAATATTTCTTAAAAGTGAGTGGAATTTTATCTGATAATAGGGAGAAGTGGCCTGCACTAACTGGCCAGCAGTGACAGGCCTGCTGCTGAGGGATACAGTCACCAAGTTCAAGGAGGACGTTTCTTTCTGTGCATTAATTTTTCATAAATATTCATTGATGGGAGTTGCCTGCTCAAGGAGAGATGACTGAAGCAGGGCAAACATGTTCAATGAACAACTTCTCTGACCTATTTCTAGCCACTTAATGCAGGTGATCTCTCTCAGAGACAGAGTGACCCATTTACTTTGTTTTGAAAGTTTCAGTACATTGAATTCTCATGCCTCAGTTGTTGAGTTACCATATATATTGCTAATTTCAACATGTGATACATAATGGGTTAAGTCAGTCTCCAAGTTGACATGAAATTTGTGCAAACAGTTTGCTAACATCTTCTCCTCGTTCTATAATAGTCATTTCATCTCTACAAATATTGTGCACATAAATTACTCCAGACAACAAACCAAATGGGACAAAGATGTCTTCCAAGGACAGGAATGCCCTCGTGCACACACATATTTGCAAATGCAACTCTTAAGATGACACAATTCAGCATGAAGCAACAGATGGACACGTGATGGTAAGGAATTGTTTTCTTCTTCCTGAACCATTCCAGAAGTAACTGCTGTTCTGCAGCCACAGCTCTCTAGAGCTCTGAGGGCAGAAAGTGAAAGAGAGAAACTATTTGTGGATAGCATCAGAATCAAGATCTAATTTCTACAAGCAGCAACAGAAGCCTACATGGCAGTCAAGGTGGTAGCATTCCTCTTGAAAGATTTTGTTTGTTGGTTTTTTTGTTTGTTGTTGTTTTTAGCATTAAAGCATATAGTAAGTAGTATTTGTACCACAAATCAGGTCAATGTGTTGGTCAATGTGTTAAGACCCCTTAAAACAGAGTCTTCTTTTTCTGCTCTGTTAAAATCCTTTCCTCATCTTTCAGTTCCCATTTTCTTCTAAAAAATTAAGTAAACCAAAAGGTGGCAATCAAGGTTATGTTGCTATCAAGGTTCTTCTCAGACAGTATTTTGAATTAAGAACAGGTTGCTTTAAGACAAATCGAAAGCAAGATAGATACTCAGAATGGGAAGGAAGGAGAGGAAATAGGAATATATCATCCCATCATCTCAAATGCATGAGAGGAGAACTGCCTCCCTTCTGTTAGCCACACGCTAACTAGCTGGATCACATGAAATGCAGCATCCATTCACCCAGAAGTGAATACAGGTATCGCACCCCACTCTCCAGCTAGAAAACATCCATAAAAATTAATTGCCTTACGCTTCTATAAGAAGCATTCCAGATTTTGTTAACAAACCCTTTACCACTATAAACTGTTGCAGAGCAAGACTTTTTCTCCTGGGACAGTAATGATGCCTGCCATATTTTCACATCTCTTGCTGTGACCTTGCGTGCTGTAAACCAGATTTATTCTGCTGCTGTATCTCACGCCAACAGCAACGCTCTGCCCCTGCAGTGTACAATATCCACACATGTTCTGTCTAAATATTTAGCATCTTGAGAAACAATAACTGCTAAGAAATTAGAAAGCTACTCCAAGCTACCCGAAACATACTTCTGAAAGGTTTCAACACTAAATCAGTTTAAGAAAACAGAGATACAGTACTAAATACTGTTAAAAACAAACAGCTGAGATTTCTCGTCTCTAAAATTGTGCAAATACTTTGGTTCATGGAAAACTGTGCAGCAGGTCAAAGCAAGAGGGCTTCCCCAATCCATAGGAGCAGTTAACTATTCATTGCTACTCATGCTATCAGACAGAAGCTCCAACCACAAAGCAAGACGCCTTTTTTCCCCCGGCTTCTCTACACAGACAAGAATAGGCAGAAAGAAGATATCTGGTCTTATGAAGTCAACTGTATCACCAAAAAAAACCAGCACGGCAAGAAGTAAACTCATAATAAACTTTCTGTACCTTTATCTCAGAGGACTTAGAGCAGCACTGACAGGAGACTTGGATTTCTCCCTCGCTCTGGCAGCTTTGCATTCCCATGGCATCCTGTAGCTAGCAGGAAGGAGATAACACAGAAGGGTGGAAGGCCTGCAGCCATCCTCATGAAATATAAAACCTGTGGTAGAGATAATAAGGCACAAAATACCCGGAGATAGTGATTCTGTGATTCCATGTTTCTACCCTTGCTACATCCTACATCATTAGTCACTAACACCTCCTGTTTCCCAGTGGGGAGAATTACGTGGGGAGAACACATAGCTCTGAGGTTGGGCACAGGGACTTAACAGTAAGCCCGCAGCAAACTATAAAATAACTCTTTTGGTCCCTCCCTTTTCTATATCTAGAGAACTATAGTTATTTGTTAAAAAAATAATAATAACCAATGATCTATTTACTGATAAATCAGACCCAGATGTGTGCAGGCTCCTGGCAGTCAGAAATGCAGGGCTTGGTTTTGCAGAGATTCCAGAGAGACCTCATAGCCCCTTAAGAATGAAATTTTATTCTAGCTGCTTCCTTAAAGCTAGGTCCTCAGCAGGCATAAATCACTGTAAGCTCTAGTGGATTCCCTGTAAAACCACCGTGATTTACATCAACAGAGAAACTAGTTCTCTTGCCTTTCTGCAATTCCAACTGTTTGTTTCCTTTTTATCCAGCCATCGTGCTGCTGAATGCTAATGAGAGGAGAGCTCATTCATTTCCAATCAACCATTTCCAGAGTAATTAGCCTGAGCATCAGAGGTTCACTCCCCCTCTTCCTCAGGTACTGTGCAGCCTCCAGCCAATGCTGCCCACAGGAACAGAGATACTGCATGGAGTAGTTCAGCTGTAGCCCAGCTGTAATTATTTCCTCACGTATTCAAGACATTTTGAAGAACCACATCCACCCCTTAGCGTTCTGATGGAAATGAAGTTGTTATTTTTCTATGTAATTATTTCATCATATTTATTACTTAAACCCTCTCCAAGAACAAAAGCTACACAGCAAAAAGCGAGGCTTCATTTCACCAGGTGCTCTCCTGACAGTTTGAGGAAAGCTATTTAGGAAAGAAAAAAAACTCACAACAAAAAAACCTTTTCTTCTAACATCACTGCTCTGACAACCACAAAGGCTGCCTGACAGTCTTGATAGCTCTATTTATGATGTTACATTATCCTGCAACTGTGAGGAATGCTGTTTCTACTAACCAGGCTTCGGACTAAATAGAGCTGTGAGGCAAACTCCCTCCGTTCCTCCAACCGTGTGACCTCCTGGAGAGCCAACAAAAAGGGAATCAGGAGCTAGCAAAGGGTTGCAAGGATGGAAATAGTCATGTCTGTGTCCCACTTCTCCCACCTGGAGGTCAGTGTTATGGGGCCTGGGACCACAAAATTTCTCTGATAAAACCACCAATCCCCTCACCAAGCTGTGACCAACTGTGAGGCATAAGATGCTGAAAACAGACATCTAAGCAGCTTGTATTTTTTTATGAGACTTCAAGTAGTGCAGCTGTTGGATGCCAGTGTCCAATTGGGCTCATTCAGAGCTTATTTATTTATTTTGCTAGCTAATTCCTGATCTAACAAGATGGAGGCTGCCACAAGCTGGCCAGCTATTTGTATTACCAAATTTGGTCTTGCTCTGCACAGACAGTTTAGAGGAGCTTCAGGATGTTTCAAGTGACAGTACTCATACAACATGCCTCAACCTCCTGGAGGAAGTTACTGCTGGTTGGAACAACATGGTCTTCTCTAGGAAGAAATCAACAATTTTCATTCTTATAAAGGCCTATTCACAGATAAAATATTGGCAAAGATGACAACTATTATCACAATTTTACAAGTGGAGAAAATGAGGTAAAATGACTGCCTCATAGCAGAGGGAAATTAGAGACACAATACTCTGTGTTCCTGCTAGATCATGTTCCCAAATACCTCCTAGGAGAGAGAACTTTTTGTTAATCTCTAAGGTAAGATACAAGGGAAAAATAGAACAAGTGAAAAGGATTAAGGTTTTAATCCTTAATTTACAGGCCTTTAAACTGTTTTTTTTTTCCCACTATGTCCTTAAATTGTCATTGAATCAATTTACTGGCTTTTTCAAGCCTGACTTCTTAATGAAGCAAGGCTTCTGTGATTGTGCTGTCTATTCCCAGCTAATAATCTCTGAATCCGCTACCAATTTAAACCAAATACACAAAAGGGTTAGAAGTTTTGAAGGTAACGACATTTCTGCAGATGTCCTGGAGACTGGTGCCCCAAGAGGCCCAAAAGATTCCGGTTAGCCCCATCACTCAAGGCAAGTGGACAGGCTGGAATGAGCCGTCATAGACTGGGGCTCAAACCAGCTGGTCTGTCGGTAGCCACAGCCCGGCCTGCAGCTCGCACAGCCCTCAGCTTCTACAGGATATAAAACCTGGTTTTAAAACACAAAAGCATCCAAACAGGACTTATGCTCTTTAATCAGCAGCACTTGTTATATGCTATATACACAAGTTTGTATTTCTGTATACAGTGGAGAGAGAGTAGTGACAGTCTATCTGAAGGTGACCTAGATTTTCTATTTGGAATTGTTTTTTCATAGCATCCTGAAGTCCCTGCATGGCAGTAAAAATAAGAGCTGTTTGCTGGGATTCTGGTTCAGTCCTTTTATTATCATAAAACAGCTAACTCATCAGATCAAAATAGCTAACTGATCAGACTACAAATTTACAACAAAAAAAAAATTAAACTTTTAGATTTTCATAGTTCCAAGCTTGCTACCTACAATTCACAGGTTCTTTTCAGTTACCTTCAAAACTGGTATGTTGTATGAAGGATTAGGTCTTCAGCATATTACAAAAAAAAATGCTCCTAATATGGCCAATGGTTTCTTAAATTATATCCTCTTTTAAAAATGATGAATTTTCCCATGTTACATCTCGATTGCCAGTTCCATAGACTGGATCAAATTAAGTCCATGGCTAACTTTGTAGATCAAAACTGAACTGCTCATTTTAAGAACTAGCCACCCAGTGAAGCTGAAAAAGGCTCAGAAGTTTGTAGGTCTGTGGACAAAAATAAACTGCTTTTAAATGACAATATAAAACAATATACAGTCTCACTTACTGGTGAATTTTGTAAAAAATATTCCGTATAGTTTCTCCGATAGCTCCTGGCAGTTGTTATCAGCTGATTTTTTTCCAGCATGGCACCACAGCTATTTTTAGTATCACTGTTTTCTAATAACTGTTTAAATTTGCTTATAGCACTCAAATTCACATAGCCAAATAAATGGAATAACCTGCTGAGAAATGCCTACATCTTAATACTAATATCTGTCATTCTGATATTAGTGTTTATCCAGAAACAGCAACTTCACAAACATCCATAAAAATACTACAAAAAAAGAGAATGATGGTACAGTCATCATGTAATTAGTCACAAATTAAAGCAAGACTATGTTAAGACTTGTTTTCCATTAGGATGGCACAGTACCATCTCCTGTCAAAGATGAGGGTATACAAAGAACGTTTTTCAGACCCACATACACAGGAGAAAAACTGGAGTCTTTGTGCAGAAATAATTACTATTTCTCCAGAGTGAACATCTTTGTGAAATCAAATTCTGACTTCTATTTTATCATTTCACTATAAATAAACATTAAGCACATGTAGATAAGAGACTTTCTTCTCCTTCCAGTCTGTGATACTCTTTTCTTAGGCCACTAAATCCAACTCAGGCATGATCTTGTTACTTGAATGGGAAGGGCAAAGTTTTTACTTCAAAAGCAGCCTTTTTTTTCTCCCCTTCTCCTTACCTTTGTGACAGATTTTCCACTGCTTTGCTCTGCAGGACACCGGGTGTGTGACAGCCCCCTGCCCATTAGTGCCACCCAGCACAGCACCAGGTTCCAGATCTAACACTGATCTCTACCACTTTGGCAGGAGCTGCCTGTCTAAACTCAGGACCAGGTTTGCTCTCAAACTTTTCAGTTCACAGTTCTGGATTCTCTGGGCATTTTATGATTGTGTTTTCTACATATATTTGATAACTTGATAGACTGAATTGCTTAATGTAAATAGTTGCCCTTGCAAAACTGAGGATATATACCAACCACTAGAATGGAAAAGGCTCTTTTAGCCAGCAGCAGAAAGCAGCTCCCTCCCTCCTTCCCATAGCCCTCCGCACAACCCTGTTTGTCACATGTTTTGTCTGTCATTCAGACCAGAATCCTTTAATTCCAAGAACACACTTAGAAGCTGCTGTGGAAGAGATGTCCCCAATGATATTTAAATTGATTGTTTTAAACTTGCATTGTCTTTTCAAAATGCAGAATCTTTTTCACTTTGAATTGTTTGCTTTTCCTACCTATGGTCTAAATCTTAGTCTCTATATGGCCCAGAAGAATTGTTTGTAATATGAAAAATAGCAATTTATATGCAAATCTGCCTTTTTTTTTCTCCATGTAAATTATGTGATAGCATTAGTGTATGAAGACAGAGAAGATTTTCATGAACAGAACAGTATAACTATAGGCATACGAAATCTCTTTGGAAATTGTGTTCTCCCCCCGCCTCCTTTCCATATTACCTTTTCTGATAAAAAAAAATAGAAATTGGGCCCTTCCAATTGGAATAGAAACATTCAGAAACAGAGTAAAACTCAACATTACAGACAACCTGAAAAGCATCTGGTAAGGAATGGTGATACACAACTTTGTTTTTGTCTGAATGACGAAGTCAGGCAGCTTCAATAACTTCACCTTACACACACATGTTCCTGAAACAAGTAGTACTGAAATGCAGGTTATTGGCTCAAGAGCTTCACAGGACATAAAAGCAGTTATATAGAAATAGCTTCATAATCTTGCTCTTTGTATCGCTAATATATTTTCAATCTCCATTGTATTATTGTAAGCATTTTTATGAGAGAAAATCCACAATTTTGTTATTTGGAATCACACTGAACCTCAGCAGAATGCAGTGTTGCCATTGCTCAGAATAATCTTTAATCAGTATTTCTGTGGAAATCTTGTGAGATGGTTGATCTTTCAATTTCAAAAAACAATGCAACTTGCAGTCTATTGTTAGCATCTTCATCACCCACACCAGAGATGTGCACTGTGATGTTTTTCAATGCTCATGCAGTTTACCTATTTGCTGTTTCAACAGTTGTGTTCCTCTTAGTTCAGTCACTGACATTTACTTTGTCAGTAGATTGGTCTTGCAAAAGAAGCACCAGAAAAACCTAGTCTAGAGACATTTAAAGCAATGCTAGACAAGGGCTAGAAAACTCATTACATGAAATGATCCTCTATTGCCTAGGGAATTAGCTGTATGACATAACGGAGTAGATTCTGCTCATACTTACTTTGGATTAACACTAGGGTTGCTGAGATGAAAATATGGCCCCAAAGGTCATTTCCATTTCTCTCTCATGATCCCTTTTCTCACAACAGAGCTTTAAGGCTATGAATATAGAGTTATTTGAAAGAGACATGGCCAGAGACAATGAAGAAGGTTCTTATTCAAACATGTGGGTCTTCACAGACAAGGAGAAAACGACCGTCAAGTTATTTGCTTTACAATGTGCTCCATTGTTTCTCTGAAATAAAAGCTCCACTTTTTCACACTGTAGCATCTGCCATTTAGCTATTACTGCATTGTACTTACTGGAGTGGCACTTCAAGAATCTAATTTTATTATTTTTAATTGGGGGAAACAAACTTTTTGTCTCTTTTTCAGTTTCTTATTGCTTTTATCCCAAATTATTCAATTGCACTGTAACTGTAGCTTTTTGTTTCAGTCCCTTGAAATTACCCTATTATGTAGCACTTATGTGAGCAGGGTGATCTTGTCCTGCCATCTAGTGAAGCCTTGGGAGAATAACGTGCTTCTTGCCACACAGCTGGTGACATCCGAAAAGCTACTAACCAGCGTGCTTTATTTAGAATGTTTATCTTCTATAGGTTTCTTTCTTCATAAAACCTACAAATAAAAGGTTCCATCATGTTGTAGATTAACGTATCTTTTTGCTAAACCTATTACTGTAATTTACCATTTGATTTACAAGAAGTTTAGCAGGTTTCGTCTTCTGACAGGTAGTAATTTAAGCGTTACCATCGATGTATTATAGCTAATGGTTTGATGCAGGCAAAGTGTCTCCTTTCAATAGATTCGTTCCTGTGATGGGCACTTGTAGATAATTAAAGTGCCAATATGATGTTTCGATACTTACCAGGTTACACTGTCATTAAGGAGAGAAGCTCTTTCTGTTCCAGAGGACAAGCTGCACAAGCAGGGAATGGCTGCACCACAGCCCTGGTAACACAGTCTACTGGCATGTCTGGATGAGCTGGCTACAGCCTTCATGCTAGATGGCTTTGCTATAAATAATATCTACTAACATATATTTCTTAGCACATTTATAGGTCAACCCATAGCCTACTGGAGTCAGGGAAGAGTCTTGCAATGGCTTTTATAATGTACTCTGGACCTCAATGTTGTAAAGAAATGTTAATTGAAAATTAAATGACATAAGGAAAAACAAAGCAGGTAGGTTTGCAGTTAAATTTCAGCTTTTTCTAGCCAAACTCTCCATCTAAATGAGAGGCTTGCAGGTGTGTGTTTCCCCCAGCAGCAGCAGCACCTGTGCAGCACTTGCCCATCCCCGCAGGCAGCCCCACGCACCAGGAGTGCCCCCAGCAGCCACATCCCCCAGCCCAGGCAGCAGTAGCTGCTGTGCAAGCCCAGCATACGGGAGGGTCTGGGGGCAGTGTAGGTACCACAGTTGGGAAAGCTCCATTTTTTTTTTACAAGGAAGAAAATGCCTTATAAACTAATCACAGCTCATAATGGCAAACTTCCCTTATCTCAAAGGAATGAACTCAATATGAGATAGTGTGAATGCACAAGTGTGAATCTCATGAAGAATACAGATCAAAGTGAGCATTAAAGCCTTTGGCATATATTTATACTGATAAAATCCATAAAAAGGTTGCTGTAAACACAGCAAATTTTGCCCAAAGTGGTGCTCGGGCACACGTTAAGATTGTTTGAATTAAAACTCCATGAATTAGACTTATTCACAGAAATCTTTAAACAAATGCATCTCAAAATCAGCAACACAAAGGATCAAGAAATTACCAAAGAAAGAAACCTAGTCCCTTCTCAGCACTATAGCAAGAAGGTGCAACTGCCATCTTAGTGCTCTTCTTGAGGAGACATCAGAGACCCTACCCTGACCCTGCCAAGGCTGTGTGTCCCACTCTGCACACGGCTGTAGCCTTCAGGCACAGCATAGACTTACGGCAAATAAAAACCTCACCCCTGTGGAATCTACAATTAGCTTCAAACTCTGCACTTATTAGGACACTCATTTGAAGGATATTTGGATGTTTTCCTAAGAGGTTGTTTGGGTAAAAGGACTCTTTTGTGCAGTGCTAGAGCTGCTCTAGTTACTGCAGGTTCCTGGAAATACTGATATAGCTGCTCTGACTTTCCCTAAGGCCTCGGAGTCTCTGCCTTGTAGAAACAAGGCACCACAGAGCAGCCAGTGATGAGCAAATCTCATGGATTTCAAAAATCAGCTCTTTAGGCCTCAGGAGTTCAAGCTCTTCACTTCAGATATGGGGTACTGTGTGTCTTGCCTTTAGCAGCTTTGGGAAACTTTCTAATACCAAATATCAGGAGAAAAACATAACTTACAACCTAATAAAAATGAGCTATCTGAAAAATTCCGTGTCATCTGACAAATGCACAAGACACTCAGAGTGTGGACTGTGTAGAGCCATAAGAGCTGCTGAGCTGACACAGCCCACTCAGATGTGGCACCAAGGAGATCCTGCACTCCAGGACAGTCATCCACAGAGAAGGAGACAGTTCCCAGGCATCATTGTGGTCCCCTGCATAAACCAGGATGTTTCAATGAAGAAGTCACCTGCATATCAGACCACTCTGATAGGAAGCCACTCTGAACACTTGCTCACTTGCTCTCACCCCGTGCCCTGAGACACTCCACAGCACTGTACTCCCAGCATGTCTCCTGGCTGCACATCCTCCCAGGCAGCCAATTATGTAATAGCAGGTGAACGCTATCTAGGAATTTAAATAAGGAATAACTGTATTGCAAACTCAGTGGAAATCTATGGAAACTTGAAGACTGGGTCCTCGCCCCTTGAGTCCTCCAGCACACTACAGCTTCAGGGTCTCTCCCTTCCTGGAAGGACAGTCTTAATTACTGGCTATCACATCAGCGATGCTTCCTAAGACCTTCCACAAAAAATTCCTAGCTTCACCACCTAGGAAAATCCTGCAGTCCTCTAGGCATGCCGAGCTGCTCTCCAGTATCTGACCTACAAAACCAATGCAAACTCAAGCAAACAGATATGAGATCTCCCCTCTGGTTGACTAAGAGTGGGCAGAAGCACAGAAAGGACAAGTCTCCACACAAGAGCTACTTACTAGGAACAAGAGGTAAATGATGACTGGTGGGAATCCATCCTTTTTTGTTGTTGCTTTTTGACAAGCCAAATCCCCATCTCTGCCAGAATAGTCTTTAAAGTGGAAAAACAAATATTAGAAAGCAGTATTTCACCATAAGAATAATTCACAATTGCAAGTACCGATACAATTACAGATGCAAATGTTGCATATGCAGATGTCTTAAAAACAAACAAAAAAAAACACTCCCTTGGACTTAGCCCCAAATATTAAGAAAAGTGAAGCAAAATTCAAACTGTGGAAAAGCAACTTTGCCATATAGCAAAAATTGCACAGTGCAGGCTTCTCCTAAAACGCAAACTACAAAATGTCAGCTGGCTCAGGGGGCAAGTAGATCCTTTCCTAGACCGTATTAGTATTCAAATGGATTTTGAAAAGTGTTATGAACTTGAAACTACTACTTCAGGATGATGCCTCCTGAACTGAGTTACCAATTCAAAGCAACTTGGGCAGCAATTAAAGTAGCAATTTCCAAGAACAGTAATGACTGAGCCCTGGAGAGCAACTCCTCTCCATTCAAAGAAGGAGACAGGATTTCATCTAAACCAAGCAGAAGACCAGTGGGACAATTTATCCACTTTAGGAAAAAGCATTCAGAACCAGAGCCTGGAACGACAACAGAACAGCACAAGCTCTGCTTTAGTACATTAGTTCAGAAGCCATTGTTAATCATTTAAATACTAATTGCGAAGAAAGGAGAGAAGGGATAGTTTTAAAGTTCCAATACCCACAGCAGTTCCCATGTTTGCTACAAAGCAACACCTGTTTGAAGGAGTGATGTTATTCACTGAAAAGCATTCTTTTTTAAAAGAAATAAGGAACAAAGGGATATCAAGCCCTACTGATCTCACCAACGCATGCTACTCACCATACTGTATATTTTCCACTGATGGCATCTCTAGCTTTGTTTTGCTTTTAAACCCTTATGGTAGACCATTAACTGCAGCTTTCGACATTTTCTTGGCCTAGGCTCTGAGACTTTTGCAGGATCTGGGCAAGGCAGTAGAGCTCTTTACGATTTCATGACAGACCACAGCAAACCCTGTGCAGCTTCCCGCTGGCTCTGTTTACACATTCCTTTAAGGAGGCAGCGGAGCTGGAGTGCGCTCGGCCGCCGGCACCTCGCCAAGGTGCCCCCGCAGAGGCCGCCCGCCCCCAGGGACGGCTCCAAACTGCTCTCCCCAGCAGGCAGGGCTCGCCGGGAGTGTGGCGCTGACGGCACAGGGCGGGCTGGCAAACCAGATGCTATCTTGTGGGTAGGTGGGTCGTGGGACAGGCCAGCACGGAGCTGCCACTAGCAGACGGAGTCCTAGGTTGGAGGGGGCTGCTTACAGCACGTCACCCAGCTCAGAGCAGCTAACAAGGCAGAAACAACACCCCTCCCTTTAAGAAAAAGGGAACAACAAATTGCTACACAAATCCAGCAGGAGAAAAACAGAGAGCAGGGGGAAAGCACTCAGAAGAGCTAGAGGAATGAGGAAGGAGTCATGCTGAAAACAGTCCTGAGAGGTGCCAGTAGCTCTGCCGTGAGGAGCTCAAACAGAATGCTGCTTTGCTCCCTGCTCTTTTTCTCTACTGATGGGTGACAGTTGCTGGGAGGACAGAGGACTCCCCTTGCCCTCCAACACTCGCAGTGATCAAGGCTTTCAATGACAGCACTTCTGGCTGTGGCTTGTTTTGACCTAGTCCCTTCTCCAACAGGAAGCAGTCAGGAAAATGCCAGCTAGGGACCAAAAGCTAGGAGGAAACATGGGGAAAAAAAATGCTGCTGGAAGAGCTGCAAGAAGTCAAAACTAGATGACAAGCACTTGCTGCTTGAGAAGCACCTCAAGGCTTGTCTCTGCCAGAAAGGGCAGTCCTGCAATACAGAACTGTACCACAACCTAAGGAAATCACGCAGGATCAAGCTGCTTGCCCATTTATTTGGCTTTTCCATTTGGAAAAGCATGCATATAGGAGGCAAGCTTTATTGCTAGGGCTGAAATCAGCAAGGGCAGAATTTAAGTTTGCCAGCTCTGACAACAGACTTGTACCTCCCATCACGCTCAGACAAGCAATCCAACTCCTTGAAGATCTCCTGCTCCCACGCTCCTCTCTCCCAATGCCTCATGTTTGGGAACACAAATTCTGCTCTTCAGAACGTTATTCTTGAAAAGGACCAAACTTGAAAAGGATGGAAAGAAAAGAAACCCACTTAGCTCACTTGTTGATTTAAAGCATAATAATTATATTCATCACCCTGAAGTCTCACTCTAGGATCAAACAACATCTTTCAGCAGCTCTTCTCCTGGAAACATATGGCAATGTCCTATATATTTAAGATATGCAGGAAGTACTTTTATATGCAAGATCCAATATAATTGCTATACATAATTAGAAAGACAAACAGAAATGCATGAGCTTAGATAAATTCTCTTAAAATTAATATATTATTGCATTCACAGATGTTCTTCAGGCATATTTATTTCCTGGATGTTTCTGTCAAAACTCTTTTTAACACAAGTCTCACAAAAGTTCTAAGGACCACATTAAATATTGTCTAGAGATATACCAAAAACTCCTCAAAACAGTAACTAATCAGCTGCACGTATTCCATCCAGAGATGGATTCTTCCAAAAGGTCTGGTTTCACTTCTAAAAATTCAGTCTCTCAAGAGTACACAAGCCAGCACGTACTCTTACCTCTTTGTGAATCCTCAAGGCAATTATTTAAAACATTCCTCCAAAGAGACAAAACTAGCTACAGAAAAACCTACTCTCTCTCTCTCTCTCTCTCTCTCACACGCGCACACACACACACACACACACACACACACACACACACACAGAGTCACAAGTACAGATTACTGTTTGTTTTGCCCAATTGTTCATTTTCTTTCATTATGCTTTTGCATCTCTGCAAGACTGAGACTTATCCTTTACTATGTAGCTCAAATGTATAGTACATCTGAGATGGCAATCAGAGCTCCAGCATGACACCGAGCATGACTGTACTGCTATAACCCTTGCACTGAAAATGGTTAGAAAAATAATAATTCTTTTGTTGGTCAAGTTCAAAGTGATTATGCTATTTGTTAAGCTGCTGAAAAGGTCGATGAACAAACTACCGGCCCAGTCAAGGTCTTTGTGAATAGCCTCTAGCTTTTTAAGCCTCCTTGGCTGCACTGGCAGCGACCAACTGTGTCGGCTTTGTGCTCAGGTCTTACCTACAAGAATGCACAGCACATACATAGAAAAAACAAAACACTGGAAGGGGGCTTCACTAGTCACATGTGCTGAAAGGCACCACAAAGTGGTGACAAAGAAAGGAAGGTAAAGGAAAAAAAAAAAAAAAAAGAAATCTTAAATATATCCCTGGAAAAGTCTCGGAAGGAAGTTATCAGCATCCTTTATAATTATTGCATTATTTTACTTGTAAGGAAGGCTGTCTAGGTCCCCAGTACAAAATAACCAGCATTTTGTCTAGTGATTAGAAAGAGCTGTGAACGTGGCACATAAAACCAATTAAAAAAAGAAAGCTAAATCTGATTGTCCCCTGCTATTGACCTCTTCTTGGTTCATAAATTCTTCCTGGAAAATAAAAGCACCAAAATATTTTACATGTTAAAACCGCTATGACCAAATACTCCAGGCAAGCCTGCATGTTTTCAGTGAGAATGTCCCACCACAAACAGTGATCTCAGACCATGGAGAAAGGCACTAGGACCTTCTGCAAATTCCCACCCTTTGAAAAGTCCTCCATTTTGAAAAGTCATTTCAAAGTTATTCAGTGCCTTAAGGGTAAGAAATACAGGATGGTTGACCGAATTCTGCATTCAGCTGCAGTCATTAATACTAATTATGTACATAGCTGAACGTGAGAACAGAACGTGACCCTGCCTCTCTGCATTCGACTGATGCAAAGCAAGTACCTTATAAGATATCACCGTGGCTCCAGAAAAGAACTGACAAGATTTCCAGTGAGATCTCCAGATTTTCCGTGAAGGAAAGCAAGTTGTACAGAGCCTTATTCGATATTAAAGTCCACAAAAAGAAGGCAGAAAGCCTTCTTGGACTTACCACTTTCCAGCTACAAGGAAGGAGGTAAGGCTTTCTTTAGTTTGGTTGTCTATGACCCATAGCTCAGGCTATTTTCCAGGGAATTCCTCTTTACAATAGAAGAATTCTTCTATCTGCTGACCT
>JAUBOD010000633.1:1352625-1366093 GCA_032353885.1 Nothura maculosa | reverse complement strand
GCTTGCTTCTGAGGCATCAATCTGACCCATGGTTGGGTCAGTATCTACTCTGCCTTGTCCTGCAGTGCACGGAACAGCGTGTGGGGCAACCGGCTTCAGCCCAGGATTTCTGCAGAACTTTGCACTGAAGCACCAGCTTTAGTGCATTCCATGTGCTTAGCATCAGGAGGCAGCTCCTCAGAAAACAACCGTACCAAAGTCCTCTCTGGAAAACTACACTGAGCAAAGCACCTTACAAAACATTCTCTATCAGCAGATTGGATAAAAACTGACTGAAGATCTGGGACTGCTATTAACCCCACTAGAGTCTTCAGTCTTTCAGGACCAGAGAGTTATGCCTGATTAGTAAAAACATGTAAATGATTGCTCAGAGAAACACCTCTGAGGATTTGGGTTCCAACTGCCTCATTAGATCAGTGAGGATGACTACTTAGCATCATTTTTTTCCCTAATTTACTCCAGCTAATTTACAGATACTTTAAAAAAGAGGTGACAATATTTCTCTTTTTTTAAGCTGTAGAGAAACCTTAGAGTTTATTGCAATAGAGATCTGTACTACTTGCATAATTGTAGACCTGGTAGATCTGTACCAAACCAAACTAGCTTCATTAACGTATCTCACCAAGCCTACAGCTCTTGCACAACTCAAGTCCTGCACCTCCCTGGAGCACAGTTTGTCAACCATGCTTGTCCCGAAGCAGGATCACATATTTGCTGACTGACATCTTCAGTTCCTAGGTGAAGGGATCAAAGCCTACTTAACAGACTGACAGGGAACACAATCTAATAAAACTGTGGAATCTCATTGGTGCCTCTTTTGGCATGGATCCAAGATTTCAAGCCCATAAATCTGTGAAAATTAAAGTAGACCAAAAACATCATCCCACCAAATAGGAAAACAGGTCCATTTCAAAGATGCTTTAATACAGGCACCTGACAGCTTCGTCGATCTCCCAGTGTCGGGTATGTGCCTGTATATACTCACATGCAGGTGAGGAGAAAGCAGCTCTTTCACAAAGCGCCTGTCAGGTCACATAGATAAGACGTTCAGGTAAGAGGGATGAATAGAATTTTTAGGAATATATTTTTAAAACAGTTCTCTTGGAAGCTAATTCTCATAGCAGGGCCTGAATTTAGTGTTCTTTTAATATTCAATGAAAATTTATATTGAAAAAATTAACAACCTTCAGAGCTCTACTACCTACCAGGACAATCCTGTAGGACACAGATCTGTCACACTCAGCTGCTCATACTTTCAGTAATATTGATTGGCATTAATATTCTAGTTTCAGCTGAACTGAATGGGTTCAGGACTAGAAAAAAAGGAACATTTACTCCAGTAAAATACATTATTTATAAATTACAAATAGAAATAAGGATGTATTGGTTGCTAATATTATTGTGAACTTAGTGTATTAAAATCAGTTTGCTCCATGATAATTTATTACAGAATACTCTCCCTTCTTGGTTCAAATAGTGAGTTATATCCTGCAGCTATCATTTAGCAAAATACAAGGCAACAAGCAGTCCCTCATCAGCACATACATCCTTGCTGTTTTACACTTCACATCAGAGATACTGAATATTGACCATCCAAGACAAGGGTCTATTTCAGTTCTCTCTTCCAGTGGTAAACTCTTAGAGTTCCACAAGAAAAAAAAATAGCAAGAGCAAATGCACTCTCTGCCTATAGTTTCATAGATACTGCTCTCACAAGAAGCAGTCCTGCTCCACTGCTGCTTTTTCCTCCCACCTTTCATCCCAGCATTTATAGTGCACTGTGGCAAAACAGCCCGGGTACGAGATGCAGGACAAAAACTAATTCATCATGAAACAACGCTCAGTTTCTACTAGAAAACCCAGCTGAAAATATATATGAAATATTAGTTCTGGCTAATATTGTATTATAACTAGTCTACAACAGGTATAAATAGTTCTTAAAATCAGTCCTCATGAGCTGAGACTTTCAAGGGGCAAGGAAGCACACAAGGAACAGAACTGAATTCTCACAGTCCATTGGAGTGCACTGAGTAACAGTTGTAAAAAAGATGCATTGACACTTATATAAATTTAAAGAGACAAAAGAGACTTGGCCTGAAAATCATCCTGGTCAAGTCCAGAAGAAAAGTCAACTCTTTTAGGAGAATATTTAAAGTTAGACCTGTCTGTCCTGTCACCCTGATTTCAGTCAGAAGCTTCCCTCAAGCCTTTTCATATTAGTCACAGCTGTCTTCCTCCTTTCCCTCACTGGCTGGCACCATCTTCATGGAAAGGCCCATCTCACTCATGTTTGCTAGAATGTCCTCGTCTTTTGATCCTTTTACCCTTTATACCACTCCCCACCTTCAGAGCATATTACCACAGCTTATCAACACACTGGGTGAAGTTGATTCAGCTCTGCCCGCCCCATCTCCCATCTATCAGCTCACACGTTCTTTAATTCAGCTGCACATTCTCTCATCATTCACCAGCCCATTTGCACATTCTTCTGTCAGCCCTCACGTTTTCTATCTCTCTTCTCCTCACTTGCTATTCTGTATTCACTCTTCTCATTTTTGCAGAGCTCTACTGCCCGTCTCCTGCAGGGTCTGCAACCCCAGCTCTCCCAGGGTATCACACAGTGTGTTATTGTATAACATCTTGCAGTCAAAATTACCATGAAACATTTCACAGCTAATCATACCTGCAAAGCCAAGTATGTTTTATACATTCACTGGTCCTAATTCTGATTTCATTCACATCACAGTAAATCAGAGCAATGCCAGTGGGAATACACAGGTGTAAAATTAGTTTAAGTAAGATGAGAAAGAAGAGGGTTTTTTTTTTTTAATGCTAAGAGTTTTAGCATTAAAGGGCTAAAAAGGAACTAGGCTAAGCCAAAATACAGCAACTGAGCTTCTGTAGGGAATGAAAAACCCTGGAAAAATGGAGAATCGTTGCTTTGTTAGCAGAGATGTCAAAGAAATGCTTCCTGAGCTCATGGTATAGAATCCCAGACACTGTAATAGAGTGGAATATCTCTTCCTGGGTACAAAAGACGTGATCAAAAATAAAATACAATAAGATTTGTATTAAAAATATCCAGTACAAATACAATGCATTCCAGTGACCCCTCTCAACATCCTCATTCAAGTGCCTTAACTAATGGACCTAAGAGTATCTGCACAGGCCCTGCTTTCTGTCAGCAGGCAGGTGAGGCACAAAATCTGAGGCAGGTTCTCCCAAACGGAAAGCAAAGATGAGAGATTCTCAAACTCATCAAAACTCATGCTAGACATCTACTAGAGCTAAAAGAAAAACAAAAGTTTTCATTTGGATCAAAGGAATCAGACCTAAAACAGAGAGGCCAATCTAAAAGTCATCAGCATAGACCCTGAATTCAGTTTGTAACAATACAATTAGCCAGGGAATTAAATCACTTAAATTACTTATTAGAAAGGAGAGGGTCCTGTGTGTCATTGCCTTAGACACCAGCCATAAAAAGGTCTCACAAAGGAGCCGTTAGAGATGTAGCAGGTAAGCAAGAAAAGAGCGGTCATTAGAAAACACAGTAGAAACAGATGAGGCTGACTGCAAATGAAATTCCAAGGAGGACAAGACAGTGCTTGTAGTCACAGATTGGTAACGACAGAGGAAGAGGACTGAGAAATCAAGTACATGACACAGGCTCAGGCTAGCAAGGATTATTAAGCGACATTATGAGAGAAAGAGCTTGAGAATCCAGTCAGTTCCAATGTTTCAGTTGTAGAAAAGAAAGAATTCCCTCAGACTAACAGCAAACAAAGATTCCTCAACAGAAAGTCAAGGGAGTATTTCCTAGCCAAGTGAGAAACAAGATATAGAGACAATTTCAACACTACATAATCACTTGTCATCAGGTAAAAAGCACAATATGAAAAATGAATATTGGAGAAAAAAACTCCAAACACTACATCATGCAGTGGTTCTGCCTAGCCCTGAAATCTCCTCCTCCTCCTATTTTACTCATTTTAACAGCTTCCATGAATTTAACAGAATTTGGTGAGATGGAGGAATGACATTAAACAGGCTCTATCAGAAAGAGCAGAAAATAAAAACTCTCAGAATATGAAGAAAATCAAGACCACAGGCAGACCTCAAGATCTGACAGAAAACATTCAAAGAGCAATTCGGTATCACAGAGGGAGCAAAAGGGATGATTTTGCTCCCACAAATAGCTACCACATCTTACAAACTTTAAACGCATTGAAGTGGAACCCAATGGAGGCTATTATGAGAGGGAGAGAAGGGGGCAGTGGAGGTTACAGGAACCCAGGAATCTGAGTCTTAACTAGGGATCAATCCTGTTGAGGAAATATTTCGTATGCAATGGAATGCAGGTTTAAAGATCAGGGAAGAAGTTAGGGGCAAATGAATTCAAAGAGACTCATTGACTCTGCCATTCAGTCTTGACCTCTGAAATACTTGCAGTTTGTGATGAAAGCAGTGACAAAAGCTTGCCAAAGCCCTGTTAATTTACTAACTACCTAGGGCCAAAATCATAATGAGAGCTACAGAAGTAACATTCAGCACATATTGTCACTTACCAAATAAAGCTACAGTGAAAAATATTTTGAGGCTTATTTTCTCCCTTTCAGATTACTGTAGAATTACGATGATGTGTTAATGGATTAAAAGTACCTTTGGCAAGTTGGTACAAGGCTCAACTTTCGCTGATACTGAGAAGGTTGAATGAGCCCATAATGATGCTGCAGATTCGCTTCCAAGTGGCTGAGTTTGTTTTGCCTCTCCAGAGCCTTCATATGGTTTTGATCTTGTTGTCTTCACAAGGCGAAACTATCAATAGCTGCAGGAGCAGAGGGAAAAAGGTTGCCTAAGTAATGGTACGAAAATCCCCAAAATACTAAAAATATAAATGTTGTCGTTTGCCTTTAACCTTAGCTGTGAAATACTTGAATTCACAATTTTCTTTTTAATGATCATAAATAAAATGCAAATACGAAGTACTGCAAGAGAGATGGACAAAACTAGAGTTACAGAAGAGTTTCTAAATAAAGATCAAAATAACTGGAGCTACCCACACCCTCTCCCCCAGCGCAGCTGCTGTGCAATACACTGCCAGACAAAGCAGTACCAGGTCCCCAGGGGCAGGGCTCATTTCTAAGGCCCCTACCAGTTTGGTCACCACATGTGCAGCACAACAGCCACTTAGCCAAAACAGTCCCTGTGAATCTCCAAAAGAGTAACAACATAGAGCTAAGAACTTAAACAGAGCTTAGACACTGATCTCCTTGCACCAATACACACTAGATGACTGTTTAAAAACTTATTTACATTGGAGCTGTCCTGGACACACTGAATTTTATTTAAGCTAAGCATCCTAGCTTATGCTGTAGTAGAATTTGTTAGCTTAAAGCCTCTGTTTGCCAGGAGGAGGAGATCATGAGAGAAGGTGCAGGCATCTCTCAAAGCTCTGACCAACCAGGGGTCCTGTCACATCCCTTAGAAAGAGTAAAGATGTCTGCACAGTGACTACAGACTAAAAGAAGAAACATTCTCAATTATATGCATCATTATGCTTCAAGTTATACACCAGGCTTTAACTTGCACAGTAAGAAATGACTCTCCATCAATAAGATTATTTGGTTACTTGTTACTTGGCCAGGGAATTATTTCTAGCTACTATGGGCATAGACACAGGCATTGGGTTAGACAGATCAGCAATACAGAGATGTCCTTTGTTATGTGCTACAGTTCTGCTCCATATCGTTTTGTGCAAACCCATTCCATAAGGCCTACAGCATTTCATTTCTGCACATATTTTATAACCGATGTCTTATTTTAAAAGTTCTTTTGTGCTGTATTTCATGGCAGAGGTGAAATGGGGGAGGGGGGTGCTTTCCTAGAATTGTGTTTGAAAACCAATCCCAGTTTCAGATTTCTATTACTTCATGTGACATATGGAATAACAGAGATGAAAGGAGGCCTTGGAAATATTGATTAATGAGAAGAACATGAAATGTAGTTAACCTTTGGAAATGCCTTAGAGCAGCAATTCTATACATCTCCACACGCTCTTTCCTAGTCATACATAAAGTTTTTATATAGGATTTTACACTGCAGTATGCGAACACTTCAAATATGTCATTTGCTACAGCATTTTTTTCTAAGCTACACCTCACTTAATTTATACATTGAAACCTTAGACACGGAAGACTTGGAAGCAGAATTTGGTCAGTGCTTCTTGGAGAGAACTCAGCAGCAACCACTGCTTTGTTTGCCACAGGGATACAGGGAGGGCAGTGCAGGGCTTTGTAACACCACCACTCCAAGCCGAAATTGTCAGACTAGGGGCCCTAAATTTAAACCTTAGTTGGTACACACTGTATATACAGTGTTTCTGAAAACTCTGTTCAGTGGCAGCTATTAATTTCTTGGTATCTTCCCCCAATCTCAAAACCAAATTTTTGCTCTTCAGAGAATTGATGGTACCCTGTGATATTCAAACCTCTCTAAAGTGCCCAAACATTCTGGGCAGCCTCAGTCTTTACTGGCTTTCCACACTCCAGGACCAAGTACATGGATCTTATATTTCTCCTAACATAGGACACAGCCTATAATGGCTATCAACATGGCCAACAAAACAGGGGGAGACATTTAACATGAAGCTCTTGTGAAAAGAAAAAAGCTTTCAATAGCTTATCTCATACAGCTGGCAGAGGTTTTTAATAGAACAGGTAGAATTTTCTCTTTAAGATGGCAGCTCCTCAAGGGAATTAGCAAAATTATTAGTCGACTGTGAGAGGAACAAGAAGTTTCCCACTCTATTGTTTTAAATTTCTATTTAACTTCCAACATGTATCCCATAGTATGATTTTTCTGTTAGATTAGTTTAAAAAAAAAAAAAAAAAAAGATGTGTTTCACCTCTGCTATCCACCTCTCATTTCTGAAAGCAGCACTATGTTGCTGCCCTGAATAGCCATGATTAAAAACAAATCTTCCACATCTGCATGCACTTGCTGTAACATCTAGTCTTTGCTCTACCAGCTGAGAATTTTTGGTCAAAATTATAAAAAAGACCAAACCTCCAGACAATGGCAGAGATTTGTCACCATGCGGGTACAGAACAAATCCAGCTGTTCTCTATAAACATTTTGTTTGTTTGATCTATAGCAAAATTCTCATCTTTGAGACTTTTTGGAATCGGGGACTGTGTGCTAGTTGTGCTGAGTTTCCAGCTGCCACAGCTAAATCCAGAGCTGCTGCATATCAAGGTTTAACCATCCAGAAGAGAGAGAACAGTTACAATACATCCCTTATGCTGAGAATCAAAACATAAATAAGGAAATTAAAAAGCCCACCTTTAAAATAAAAATAGCAGTCACCACCATAGAGACTGTACAAGGAAAAATGAGAACTACATTTCAGAAAAACTGCACAGTCTTGTAACCAGACAAGTAAAACCCTCTCTTTTTCTCAGTGGGATATTAAATTTTATGGCTGTACCTCTTATTTTTAGATAGCTCTTTTAGTGCATAGCTTATGGCTTCCTTACTTGCTTTTGTATGTAATATGTTTTGATTTTTTTTTTTTTTAATAGCTGAATGGCCATAAATTGGTGCAAGCTGTGGAGGTCTTTAAAAAAATCTAACAGTTAAAACTGCAACATTCATAAACATTTTTATTATCCTTTCTAGGCCTGTGGAATGGCTTGACATTCAAGTCTCTAACTTGGCACGATAACCAGCATAATTTTAGAAGTGATCAAGCACTAACACTGTCTCACTTCAGACTGTTTAGGCAAGCTGGAGGGTGTTTGCATGCTCCATACGTGCAGCAAGTGCTATTAGTGCTATCAAGTGTGTGTGAGACATAAAACAGCAGAGGAATCTCCCTTTTTATATGTGTATATTTGTAGAAAAATCTCAATTGTTAAAGACAATCATTTTGCTCAAGTATTTACTTTGCACCTACATGCAATCTTGTTGCTGCTTCCAAGGAGCACTGGCTAACGAACCTCTGGAAGAAACAGCATCATGGGTCTCCTAACGAGTTGGCTGATGATCTTGCACTTCCACCAGAGAAATCCAAATGAGTCCAAACACAAGAGCTGTGATCCATACGCAGACAGTCAAGGGGGACAGGCAGAGGGACCGGTCAGTCTTCTTGACACTCAGGATTATAAATTGCTGTGTCTGTTTAAGCAGTAAATGACTGTGTGAATCACCGGGACACTCAGGATTTCCAAGCCCTTCTCCCAAAACTAGTACTCAAAGGCCCATTTAGAAAGTTACAGCAAACAGAGCGAAGTGCTGGCTTCCTTGAAGTCATCTTTTCCACTAGACACATGCAAGCACAGGGGCTGTGTTCCATACCAAGCAAGGCAACCTTCTCAGCCATGCATCTCATTAACCGTCAAGCTTCAGATGTAAAATGGACTCATACCACAAAAATGCATCTAATTCTTGCCCTTATTTTATGTAATGCACACTACCATTTTATTGCTTCAGAAATAAACATGGGTTTAGTTTTTAATCAAGTTAATGTAGCCCTGCACTTGAGAAAAATACCTGAAAAAATATTTCTGTAGGAAAACCAGAAAAAAATACTCTGCCTGAGGTTCTTTGGGACCATTGCACAGTAAAGGCTAAACAAAAACAAAAGAAAAAAGCATGTGAGGTGTATGCGAGCTACTTGCTATTTTCAGCTCACCTATGATGCAAGGTGTGTTGGCTATTTTGGGAGACACTGTAGAAATTTCATCTGTGTGACATGCAGAGCACCATCGCTGCCTCCTCCTTTAGATCAAAGGAATTAAAGACGTGGGTCTGGATTTGATTACTGTTACAATTCATAAGCCAAGCTAAGGCGAGTATTTTGATTCAAGTCTAACAATACCAAGCTTAAAATCCTTTCTCTGATATCTCGGCATCAAAGATCACAAGTCTTGAGATTATATTTTTATGGGGTGAGTCAATCCAGCACAGACAACTTCCTTCAGGTAGACCTATTTTGGATTCCCAAAATATTAACTTTTAATATATCATAAAACTAATTGCAAAAGCCACAAGGGAGTACAAGACACTTCAGTGACTGTCCTAAAAATGTTTTTGTGATACTATCAATAATATAGAATGTCCTATATGACACAAATCCCATTAGCACATATAAGACACTCTATAAAAGAATAATATAAAATCTAAGAAATCAGATTACAGTTCCCACTCTTCACTGCATTTTCAATTCATTCCAAATATGTTCACTGTCAAGCTGTCATTTTATGTTAGAAGTTAATTTTTCTGTTATTGATTCTCTCCGCTGATTTTCTCATTTTTCAGTTGCTAGGATTTTGGCAGAGAAATAATAATTGAAAACACAACAAAGTACTCGAAGCCCTGAAATAAATTTTGCATTGCATTCATTTCCATAATCATCAACTGGACAGACTTCTACCACCTCAAACACATTTTCATTAAAGCTTCTGTGCATTTGAAAGATGAGTCACTGTTTAAAGGGCACAGAGCAAAGGCATATTGCTTTCATATTGAAAAGCAAGTTCAAATTAAATAAAGGTACTCCACACCATAAAGTGTGTGTAATATAGTAGTTGCTATAGAGAACACATCTTGTTTTGAAAACACAATTAGACGGGGACAGAAATATCATCGGTAAATCAGGTGGCTGCTTCTGGGAAGGAACTAACAGAATATATCAGATAGGTGGGATGGTTATATGGACAGAAAAGCACAAAGAATGGTAATAGGTACAATTGCCCTTAAGTGCATTTGAGCTAGATTTTAATATCATTAAGAGACCTCATGTGTATGGATGCACCTGGGAGATGCAAGAACCACAGGTATAGTCTTTCTATCAGCTTTTTAAAACATTATTCCTCACTAAGATTTGTCACCATATAAACAAATGTCTGTGAGTTTCTTGATGTTTTCAGCTGAGAGGTGGCACAGGGAGAAGGCCAAAGGAGAAATAAGCTCTGAGCACGTAAGACCTTTCTGGCCAACAGTGGTGGCACATCCTCACCTGGAAGAACAGACACACGTTCCCTCTGCAGCCATTCTGAGAACAAGGCCTTAATCACAAAATAATAAAGGTGGGAAGTGACTTTTAGAAGTCACCTAGTCCAGCCACCCTGCACAAGCAGGGTCACTCCTGCACATCTCACGATACTGTGAAGCAAACACCTAAGTAACTCATTTTTATATCTGGAGGTATAAAACTGGATGCTCCTCTGTGTGCAGAGAGAAGAGCTGTCGGAGTGGAGTTTGAGCTGGACATAACTAATTTCCATTAACAGAACAGTGACCACATATTTAAAAGAACATTAAGTCAATCACTTAATTCAGACTATAACTGGACTAAAAATTAAAATTGTCTTTTTGAAGACAAATCTTCAAAATAATTTTCCAAGTTTTGGCAAGAGCCTGTCAGCAACCCAGAGCCCAGGCCAGCTATCTGAAACTATGAGAAACTATGAACTTCAGCATGATACCGGACAATGTATTTACAAAAATACTCTCTATTCTTACATATTTACTGCAGAGACTGCACACTCCTGACATCATCCAGATGCACATCACTCCTCTGACTTTTCCTCCTCCCTTTCCTCAGATTAGAGGACTAAAGTGCTTCTATTCAAGATGCAATGGGAACACGTTATTCCAGAGCTCGCACGCATTCAATTAGCTCAGCAAACAAAAATAAAGGAACAGCATTGAGATCTTTCTATTCAAAGACTATATAAGACATTTTTTCCTGATAAAAACACTTTTATAAATAGAATATATTTGAGTTCCAGGACACCAAATTGATATGTTATTCATTTGTATAGTGTATTTAAGTTTCAAACACACAATTAACCATGAAAATCTAGCATCTTTGAAAAGGTATCTCATGTAGTCAGTTGACAAAGAGTCTCATTTCAATTTGCTTCTCATTGCTAGTGTGTGTTTTACCCTGGGGAATCTCAAAAGGGCTTTGGAAAAGGCAACAAAGCGCTGAACAAACTGTACACTTAATATTATCATTTACCTCTCGGATGAACTCTAGCACCTGTTTGACACTGAGCAGCATAACTGCATGGCAGGTTACAGCTGGAAGCAGAACAGCTTTTACTTTCAAGCTGCAGGTGCACTTCAGAGCCAGCGTAATTACAGCGTCTGGAATTTCAGCAGAGCACAAGGTTACCATTCCTGTCACCGCTCTTGTAAAAATCAGTAAAACCTGAATTAATGCAGTGCTCCCCATAGCAACTCTCTCATTTCAAATTTCTGTTTCTTCTCTTGACTGGCAATAGCAGTGGTCAGTGAGATCCCAGTGGAACCTTATTCCCCATTGGAGCCTACTGACACACCATGTGGGAATACAACTCCCATTTTTCAACCTAGGTGCAGGCCAGCTTTCCCCAGGTGTCACTGTAGAATACAGCTGCCAAGGGGCCAAGTTCACCTGCCTGATTTCAACTGCCATCAAGCAGATGGTATGCGTGACCTTCTTAATGCAAATACTATGCTCAAGCTTCCAGAAGGATTCCCCTGTAACTGCTTCTTCTCATGATGCTAACAAAGCGGACTATCATGTCAAAATAAATAAAAATCAGAATTTATCTCCATGCAGACATATTTTTTTTTCCACAGCAATTAAGCTGTGTAGTATTACAGGTAGAATTTTGGAAAAGCTTAGTTGTACTACATATAGGAACAAAAGTTTATTGACAGAGAACAAGGAAAAATACATTTATTTGTGATTTAAGGATGCTGGTATTTGCAGATTTGTATCTCACCTCTAACTTCAGTCTCTTTAGAAGAGCCTCTAACTGAACTTTCCCCTACAGCTGAGGCATAAGAGCCTCTGGCCTCCATCTGTCTATGTATTTCCAAAAACATACGTAGAAAATTGGAGACTTTTACCCTCATTTTCATGTTGTTAACATTATCCCAGGTTGAGAAGTTAGTGACGAAGACCTCCACACACCCAGGATGAATATATAAACTGGTCTTTATACTATACTATATACTAACAGAGGAGATTCAGTTCAGTACTAGATTAAAATACCAAAGCAATATGCTCTTTTCTTCCACGTGCCCAAAAATAAGGGGCACACAAATACTCCATTAGAGTGAGGGAAACTCCTAAATGGGAAAGCTGGTTTGTTCAAGTGGTTTATAAAAGACTTCTCATTCTCCTCCAGTGTCCTACTTCCCTTCTATTCCCAAAAGCCCAGGAAGATAATAACCTTTGTCTAGCTTTGTGCACATAAACTACATAGCTCCTGGTAGCTTTTATATGAGTTTAACCTTGGAAATGCTGCAATAGTTGAAAAACTTAGATCGTTGTTCAACAGGATAGAGACTACAATCTCCTTCTACAGGAGAATATTTTCATTAAAAAAGTGCCTTCCCTCGAGGGAACATAGCTACCCAAATGCATAAAGGAATTTTGAAAATTCACATTTAGGAGGCGCCTGATGAAAGAGAACAGTACATGTAGAGCAAAGCTTGCTGCTCAGGTGTGCTTCAGAATTGATACACTGCACGGGTCTGAGAGCTGCATATAGAGGGCTTTTCCCACATGTACTTATTTAAGAGATTCTCATTAAAAAATAGTATTCACATGTGGACATACAAGCAAACCAACTCACAGGCACATCTGGATTCTGAAAGAACCTCTTTGCTATGTTCATGCACATACTAAAAATAAGGTATGTTAAACATGTACTAAAAATGGTGGATTAGAGGTGCAACAAGCCCAGCTTAATTCTGTCTGGAAAAGGAGCCCCCATACACCCACTGATATGTTGATGAAGTGGCTCGAGCTGTCACTACTTTGGCAGAAAATATTTCAACTTCTTTACAACGACAGAAAGGGGGAAAAAAAGGAAGTAATGAAAGGTAGCAGTTTCAGACAGTATAGATTTTTCCCTGAGGAGGTTTTTGGCAGGAACCCAAGGAGGAAATCTACATTTGCACACTCCTATGGGAACTGTGAGAAAGCCCAGCCCTGCCAAAGCCTGTGGCTTCATTCTGATGGATGAAAAGGCATCATACAGCTGTACATGACTTGAAAACTTTGAAGAAGCGCAACAACCTCCAAATTTCCAAGTAGTGTGCCAGGAGGCTGTCATAAATACATGTCAATGGTACTTTATGAAATAGATATTAGGAACATACAAGCTGAATGACTACCATACCGAAATAAACTGTTTCTCTAGAATCAGAGAAATAAGGATGAAAGACCCTGAAGTCACTGATTTATTTCGTAGGGAGGATGTTTGTATCCTTTGTCCCTAAAGACCCTGAAGACCAGTCACCTCCTAGTCCTGCTCCCACTACTTTGCTCAACTTACTCATGGAATTTTTCTTTAATAATCAGCTTGAATCTTCTTTGCTAAGCTACCTCTTGTCCTAACTATGACAGACACAAAGAGATTACTTTCTCCCTTTCTGCAGTAACCATTCTTGCATTCTATTAAAT
>JAUBOD010000633.1:1342013-1352525 GCA_032353885.1 Nothura maculosa | reverse complement strand
TCTTGTCCTAACTATGACAGACACAAAGAGATTACTTTCTCCCTTTCTGCAGTAACCATTCTTGCATTCTATTAAATTCTTCCCTCCTTTCATTTTTCTCTTCCATATTCTATCTCACTTCACGTCCCAAACTTAACGTGTCACTTGAAGTTAGTGCAGACCAGCACTGAGAAAAGTAAAAGGATTACTCCATGCATTTTGTAGGCTGTTTTTTCTTTAGTATGTCATCATTTTACATCGTTTTACCTTTGCCTCTTGCTCATGTAGTCCACAGACAGAAACGCCACCTGGCTCTGGTTTTCTTGTTCTTGTACATCTCTCAAGGTCTTGGAGTATGTTACAGACGTTTCGATTGCAAATTGAATGTTTTTTTTGGTTGGTTGGTTATTTTTTGAGAGGTTGGGATGTTTGTGAGTGGATGTGAAGTGAGACTGAAATTGCATGTCTTTAAATAATATACAAAGGGCTCTAGAACTGAGAAAATCTGACCCCTATACTCTGTACTGATGAAGCAGAATCCAATTTTAAAACCAAGCTAAAGCAAAATGACATTTCCCATTCCAGGGCAGTATGTAAATATCTGTAATAAGTTTAGAGTTAGCTCACTCCAGCTCTACATAGGTTCACAATTAACCTATTAATAAAGTCTAACTTTCTATTCACAAATCCATTTTTTTAAATGCAACATCCAGAAGCATTCAAATGAATTAAACGTATGTCACCTTAGGGCTTCCCTAAACTGTTTCCTGCACCTGTTGTGCCCAGTTGCCAGTGTGTGTCCAGCATCTGATTCATCTTGTTCATAAAGCAGCAACAGAGCATTTTTGTTTCCTGATGAGACAATCTCCAAACCCACCAAAAAACAGTTGCCTTGGAGCTTCACAACGGTCACGGCTGCATGAAACTTCCATCTATGCTCAACATATTTTTGATAGCAAAAGTTGATAGCATTTTATACTATAGTGCACCAGAACTAGTCCACCCCCTCCACAGAGGCAGCAAAAATGCTCTAAAAACACATCTCAAAGATTTAGTGTTTTTAACCACAGATTCTGTTTTGATTTCACTCATGAAACACGAGAAAAAACAAATACACAGTGCTGCAAATACTGCACTCTGCTTAGCCGAGCATTCATCCATCAGAGACTTTTCATTACCGCCAGAGCTTTAACGCTGAGATTTTTTTTTTCTGTGATTTTTAAACTTTTAGGTATATCGTTATGTATCTTTAGCTTACAATTCACTAGAACTTTTATACCTACAGATTACACGCTGGTCGGTCTAAGCTTTTAGGGTGTATTTCTTCTCTAACGAAAGCTCCACCCCGGGGAAGCGCGGGGGGGAGCCAGCCCCGCAACATGGTGCTGCGCGCGCCCCCCAGCGACCGTTACAGCCGTTACGGCCGTTGGCCGCCAGGCGGCGGCGGCGCCCGCTCGCGCCGCCAGAGAGGAGCATGGGCGGGGGGGGGCGGGAGGCGCTATAGTGACTTCCCGAGCTATCCAGGGAAAAGAACCGTTTCACCTCCTCCTGCATTGCCTGCAGGATTTACAGTGGCTTTTCTTAGCAGGCAACAAGAAATAAAGGCTACTAAAGTGCTGTACCAAGGTTAAGGATGCCAAACAGTCCACCATGGAGAAAAGAATTCAGCCCAGTCTTGATTCCCATTTCCCACATTTACCAGCGTAACAGTACTGCCATGACCATGAATTTACCCTTCACAACAGTGCACATCAAGTGTCCCAAACACAGCACAGCTCCCCGGCTTGGGTGAGCCTGTCCACATGCGTGTGTTCAAGCGAGCTGCCCACCTGCGAGCAACCATGAGCTCCTGCTGCAGGCTGAGGTCTGGCTGGTTGCACCCACTGCCACAAGGGAAACTATTTTTTATTGCACCTCTGCAATCTCATACTTTGCAGTGTTTTTCTTTTTCCCCTAAAAAAAGGGGAAAAAAAAAAACCACTACTACATTACAGACTGAAGGAGAATGAAGGGGAAGTTAGTTAATAAGAGGTGAAACTATCCATAAGCCTACTTTATTGTGAGTTTGGGTGTAAGGGGAACGGAACAGAGCAGACAGTCCAGTAACTGCTGAGAAATGTCATCTTACACCAGTTCTGGTACAGCCCAACACCGAGAAATGGACATCACTGAGAAAGGTTTTGCCAAAAGGAGAATGAAATTAGCAAGCAGTGAACTACCGGTTCACCAGAAACTAGGCTCAATTCCTACCATTCTTTCAGTTGGGATACAGATGATTTTTTTCAAAGAGCAGAAAATTGTCTGCCTTACCTTCTTTGTCTGCAGAATCCCTTGACCAGATCACTGCATTTCTTATAAGAAATTCTGATGTTAGTACAAATATGTGAAAATAGAAGCAATCTATAAATACCATTATTAAAAATATCAAGACTCTGGAAAGGAATATGATATAATGAAAGAATAGCTAGTTTTATACTGTTATATTTAGGTCAAAAACAAAGCATAAACCAGCTGAATGACATACTTTAAACCAAGGCAAGATTATGAACATAATCTACTTTGCCTTCTTGTATAGTGCAAAGCCCAGAAATCCAAAAGCCGATTCCCTTGTGTAAAGCTCTTAACATGCTAGCTAAGACATATCTTTTTAATGAAACATCATTTCTAACATTTAAGACTCAAATGATTAGTGAATGAATTACATCCCTATTTAGGGATTAATTACCCTACCACTTCATTAAAAACTGCAGTTTTGTTACTTTTTTTTTTTCCTAGGAGTTAAGATATATTCCTAAAGGCTCTATAGGAAAGAATATCCTAAGTGTCTTATCAGATGCACAGACACAGCTTGTGATGGAACTGGTCTCCATCTTAAGTCACCTAAATGATAAAAAGAATCTGTCCCTTATTCAGTTTTGACACTTCAGCTCCAGATTTTCCTCTTGATTTTGCTTCTAGTCTTTCTTACTACCAACCTTGCTTTAGCGCAAGGCCCATTATGGCCAAAAACTGTTACATTTTAATAAGGCTTTTACTTTTTACAAGTTCACAGAAAGTTCTGCTCAGAAAGCTCACAAGTTCTGCAAGAATCAGCATCCTCTCATTCCGAGGCTGTGCAGCAGATAGTGGCAGCAGGGGGAGTGCTTGGCCTGCACAGGGCTGGAAAAAAAAAACACGCATTTCTCCACTCATTCCTCCTCCTCCAACTGCAGCAGCCAAATTTACAGATGACAGTGAAGCAAAGGCTGAGAAAGTTTGAAAGGAAATCAGCGGTGAAAGATCACTTCCTATATCACTGTATGGAACAAGAAGTCAGAAGGTAGGAGTGCTTCATACTCAGAACAGCAGCATCATTGGGGACACACTACTCCAAAGCAGCACTGAATGACAAAAGACAGGAATTGGACATCTGGGGCAATCTGAGGAACTACAGTTGTAATAGCATAACATTTTCTGCATCTGTACAGGCCATGCATATATTCCCTAGCATCCAACATTCACCTATGTTCACTTACGTTACCAGCCTCAAAATCTAAGATTTCAAGTAAAGCACTTGGTAATTGTGCAGGAGAGAGGAGAAAAAAGATAGTAATAAAAATCAGTGCATCTCCATTACTCAATTATAAGGTTAAGTTAGCAATTTATCAGTTCAGAGAGCAGTTGCAATATCCATCAGCATCTGGGATCTCAAGGATTCTTTAAGCACAAAAAATTAGAAAGCCATCCAAACTCATATCCATGCCAACTTACAGCTATACTGCAAAATTCCCACAAAAAAAGGAGATCTTTCTGCACAGGCAAGTCAAAAGAAAACACTCCTGTGGTCTATCGTTGAATAAAGGTATGAGGTTAGGTACTATTCCTAGCACAAATTTTTGAAGCTATCAACTCTGGTGTTTGCCAAAACCGTTAATGGTTCAAAACTTCTAAAGAATAAACTAAATTTCAAACACCTACGGTAGCTTGGTACACTTCAGCACCATTCTTCAAAAAGTCACAAAGTCAGCCCCAAACTGCCAAGAGATTAACACTCTGAAGAGCTACCGAAGCAATTACCAGATAACTTCAGGACTCTTCACAGTACTTAATACTTATTTTAGACCAATGATTCATATCACATCATTTATACATAAAAGTTTTACTTCAAGTGAGCTCAAATTTTCAAATTCCTTCTTCTCACTGGCCTTCCAACACAAAAACACACAGGCCAACTAACACAGCTAACTGGCTAACATAGCTAACAAAACTAGCAAGCCAAGTAACATTTCTTTAGACAAAGGAGGCCCTTCTAGCAGTTGCACTCTGTCACAAAGGCCCCACATTTTCTATCATCATTTCTATTTCAGCATTCACAAAGTACTTACCTCCTCCTCCTCCTGAGACTTGGAAGGTATTAAGTGCGAGTCAACACAAACGTTGGTAAAGGGACAAGCAGCTTAAAAGAATATGTACTAATTTGCTACAGCCAACAAGTAAGGAAATTTGAATAAGTGTAACACACGAGGATACAAAGAGTCCCCAAAATTTTATTTAAAGAAACATGTTCAAATGCAGCATTTGCAAACAGAGAGATAGAGAAAGAGAGAGAGAAAAGACTGGAATGCCAATAAAGTTAAAGAGAATTTCTGCTTAGTTATATTTCCTTTGATAAACTAGCACCATTGAATCACAAGTCACAGACTAAATTATTTCTAGATGTGTGAAAAGCTCCACCATTATAAAACTGAATATTCTAGTAATGAAAATCCTTTTCAAACACTTCTATTAAAATTTGATTCTCCATTTGCTACTCCTAAAGATGAAAACAGTTTAAAATACAAGGTTTTGTACCTACTGGGGTTGTTCAAATTACCTATAAAAGACAATTTAATCTATACATCCCAAATGAGGGAAAAATGTCTAAGAGTCGGCTTTTCACAGCTCTTCACAAACTAAACAAGTACGAAAGATTTACTGTGTTATAAATATACACAGTACAATATGTACAAGTCTGGTCTTACAAAATAAGAGCTTCCTAGTCCATAAAAATACTAACTGAACTACAAAATTTCTTAGTGTTTAGTCAAGTTGTCTCTAGTAGCCACTATATCAAATTCCTAAAACACTGATTTGTTCCACAGCACAGCAGCTCCAGAGTGCTCCTAATGGGAAAGAATGAAACACTTCACCATAAAACTGATTTATAGTACTCATCTCACTCAGATTTAGTGGTACTGTTAGTATTCACTATCTGTCTGTTTTAAAGGTGGTCAGAAGACCTTTAACATGTTTCTAGACTGTGTTTGAATTACTCAAAGTGCTGAAAGTGCGAGCAAAGAAGAGAGTTTTGTGTCTGTTCTCCAGGACACCTTTCTCTGGCACAGACAATAGAAGCCAAATATTTAGAGGTCTGTGAACAAAAATGCACCCACTCCTATGAGCATGCCCAGGTGAGTGTGCACAGGTACATATGCACTCTTAAAAATCTGCCCTGTAAAAGAGTAAAAAGTGTCTCTTTGTAAGGAGCAAGTTTAAGTAACTTTTACAAAAGGTTTCATACAGATGCCTGGAATTTAAGGCATTTCTAAGGCTTAAAATGCCTATCACGTGGTGGTAGGGCAGGAAAAAAATAACCTTTTCCTTCTTAAACTCATGGCGTAAAAGTATTGCTCTGGAATTCAGAGAAACCAAATCTCTAGCTTTTTTTGTCAAGCAACAACCAGGTTACAGTAGCCCATGTGGTTTATCAATTCATTACAGTTAACACAGCAAACACACATATACACAACACTCCCTCAGTTCTTCTACTGGAGACCATCTACGGTTTTGCATGAAAATAAAACTACCTGAAGACCGTTTCAAGCAACATTCTTTTGTACTTACACGAACAAGTACAATAAATGATCAGACTGATATTCCTCTCCACCAGAAAAGATACACTAGACTCTCACTGATACACAAGGTAACACTTCCCTTTTCACTTCCCTTCCTTACAGTGGTCTTCTACGACATGCATCATAGTAGCTAGTACTATTAAAAACCAAGAACATTTCTCTTTTGACAAAGTTAACAAATTTTTCTAGCGGGCACATGGGCTTGCTGGAACGCTTGTAATAATCCTTGCAGAAGGAGGTCTGGAATGTGACATCAGCACCATTGTAGAGGATGCGGATAAAGTGCTCTTTCGGTTTCTTCCCATCCTGCCATAGCTCAAAGACTAATCTGGCTGCAAATCTTGGAAATCTGGCTTCAGTAATGCCCAAGGCACTGAGAACAGGTGACAATGTGACATCGTGTGCAGAATAAAGAACAAATACTTCTTCCTTCTTGCCTTCTGCTATACGCTGCAGGCGGTTAACAGTCTGGTTGAGGAGAGGGTGCGTAGCCAACAGTGCGTACAAGAAATAGAGTTTCTTCTCCTGTCTTTCTCTTTCATCTTCTAATTGGTGTCTCTTGATTACTTTAAAATGTTCCATCCCAATGCAGCCAGTGCTAGTGCATGGAAAACTGACATTATGGCAAAAATAGCAGAGGAGAGAATCTATCGGGTTAGAAGCTCTCAGCTGCCTCGTGGGAATGCCTACAATCTTGGCCATATCTACATATATTTTCTCCAGATTGTTGTTCTTCACCCGTAGGCTGTACTGCCGGCGCTGCTCCTCTTCCAGGTAGTGGTTTCGCATAGGGCAGTCGCAGCTTCCAGAGCAGAAGATGGTGCTCCACTGATGTCTCATGGTGATTTTCTTCCAGTCAAAATCTGGCAGGAACGTGTAGAGCAGGGCCAGGGCGCTCTGCAGCGTGCGGCTCTTGCCCGTCGTCTCCAGGTAGAGCTGCTTTGCTGCCCAGTCGCTCTGCAGCAGTTTATGCTTGTTTATGTAGATCTCCCGCAGTAGCTGTCCATTTCGCAGGTGCTGCACCACTCCTAGAAGAGTGTAAAGTAAATTATAACATGCAGTTAAACACAGTCCCACCAGCTCTCCACAGTTTTACATCTATATGGTCAGATCCCTCACTGCAACATTTGCCCTCCCGTTTGGTAGGGGTAAACTCAAGAGCACGTTCACTACAAGAGTTCAATAGCCTTTTCTCTCAGTGGTTGAATTTTTTTTTTTTTTTTAAATAAACTGTGTGAAGTTAAGTGCTAGTATTTCCACCTTTTCCCTCACAAAGGCTAAGCTCAACAGAACTAACGCAAGATACATGAATAAGCTTAACTTCCTTGTCATGAAAATAGATATATGTAAATATACATGAAACTGGAGCTCAGCTCTGCTTGATTAATAGTCTTGATACTTTACAAAGCTTAGAAGAAAGCAAATTGTACACAAAAGAGACAGGCTGTAGGACGAATAACAGTTCACTAGAAACCATTACCACTCCATAGTATACAGCATTTCCTACATTATTATTAAATATTCCTGCATACGCTAAATTATGACCAAAACTACAAGCTTCCACAAAATTAGCTATATAGATAACACACACATTTTCATATAGAGAAAAAGAGAATATCCCCTTTTTAGGAGGCTATATTTAACAGAGGAAGAGAAAAATGAAGGTGCTACAGAAACTTACCTGTCTGTGTTAGCTCACCCATTTCACACAATGAGTGACTAGGGTAACGGGGCAGGCTGCTGAGGGTACCATCCATTTGGGCTGCAGCCCCCTTGGACATATGTTTAATAAAAGCTTCAAGCTGAGGATGGGAAGGTTTCCTAGAGAAGTAAACAATGAAAATGTGAAAACTTTTGAAAGCGTGTGGAGAAAGAGCTCAAGAGAGTCAAGTATTCCAAGTATGTCAACTCAGAAAATGTTACAGGAAAAGGTTATTTACCACTGAGACAGCATCTGCTCTCACTCAGGACCTTTGCAAGCATGCAAAAGAAATCTAACTACTTAGCTGCATCGAGCACAGAGCTACCAGGACACTAAGGGGTATTTGTGGCATGCCCTGGCATGTTAAAGGTATGGTTCTTTTGGTAGGCTATGGGGAAAAACATTTGCTTTCAGTTTAATATTAAAAAAAAACAATACTAGTATTATGTTTTTTTTAATTACTGTAAAAATTATTCTTTTTCTGGTTTCTGAAGTACTTCTACAGTTCGAGAATGTGGCCAATGATACTAAGAGTCTAAAGGGACTCAACTAGCAACTACTGAATTTAAAGAACTTGAAGAATTCTCAAGTTTTGTAATGTAAAATGCTGACTGCAATTGCATTTGTTATTTCAAATTTCTTTAGACTTCAAATCAAACAGCACATACAGTCCTAGTTAAGCAGTACCTGCAAAGCAACGTCCCAAGGAGGAGAAATCTAGTTCTGCTTAGATGGTTATCATTTTAATAGGAATTTATGCCTAACTAGAGCTTTTCTGATAGTGATCATAAATAAAGATAAGAAAACCTAAAAAAAGTATAGAGACAGATTTGATCAGCGAAGTTTTATGCAGATTAGTCTGCATTTTTTAACGTTCATGTTTGCACTTTGACAAAATAATGAACTATTATGGTACCGAATCCTCAGTTCTAAAATAAAATAAGTTACTCCCAGAGCTAGAAGAACCACAAGAGGGAGCCATAAGATTGCTAAACTGTGAACTCGTCTGGAATTAAATTTTACTAGGACAAAGACCTTAACACTTGCACAGGGGAACCAGCAGGGAGGTTCTCTCCAGTAAAAGAGCCTCTGCCACAAAGCTGTGCTCCCAGCATGCAGATGTATCTCTTAGGATGAGCCCCCTCTTTGACAGAAAACTAGCTCTTTACAATTGCATTGCTCTATTTCCTAAAATCTAAATTTGCCAGTATTTAATGGAGTATTTAATTTAAAGGAAGAGAATGCTACTATAGACTACAAATGGCAAAAACAAAAAAGCGCGATATCAGCAAAATGAAAGAAAATATACAAATCCTATCTTTCATTTTTACTTCTAAGAGTAAGGAAAAAAGTCAGTATAAGACCTTCATATCTTATATTCATAGCTTCTTCCTTATATAATAATTTCAATCACTCAAGGAAAGTGTAATGCTTGAGAAGGAAAGGCATGTGAGAGGTTTCTTTCGTACCTAGGTTGAGGCTTCCTGATGTGTTAAATACACATTTGAGAGTATAATCCAGCCAACCCTAGATGTGAATCTCAAACAGAACTTTGTAGATGTGGCATTTCTACAGCACCACAGTACATTAAAAAGGGGAAGATTTAAGGAAGTTAAATGAACTGCATTTGCAAATTGCTTTTAAGCTTATTACTGATACAGCAATCTGAACAACCATTTTCTAAGCTTTACACTTAAACCCTTGACAGATTTTCAATCAAAATTTTCCCTAAACCATCACTAGGAAGTTTTGCAAATATACATAAAACACTGGGAAGGAGCTGCTCATTCTGCTTGCTCTCCTGTTTGGCATTCTGAATTCTAAAAGAATTGAACCATCAGCAACTACTTGTAGGAGGGAAAGGAGAAAGGAAAAAAGTACAAATCAGGGTAACCTTCCAGTATTAAAAAAGGTTAAGTGCAATGCAAAAAGATACACGTAAATATGAGCAGACAAGGCAAGCAAACTTCCAGGACCTGGTAAAACTTATGTGCCTGTAGGTGAATATAGCTGTTCATCTGTCTACGTCGGTACACATTATTTAACTTTTCCCTAAATGATTCTTAAAACGAAGGAGCACAAGTTAAGCACATAACCACAAAAGTGAACCAAGAAATACGACTCTGTTGGATGTGCTTCTGAAATGTGCATGCATTTCAGACCTTTAATTGAAAGCTTACTGCTTTCTGAGTGTATTTGAGAGGGGCAGAGGGGAAGATCCAAAGAATGGAAGTAAGAGCTATTCTGCCTAAGGCAACAGACATCTCAGACTACAATATACATCTATCCTTAAGGCAAGGTTGGTGCATGCAACAAAATAAATACGCCAGCAATTTTCCTAGTTAACCCCCTACACGTCAACAAGATGAAATTTTGCTATTTGATTTTTGTTTTAGAGCATAACTTGGCCTCCTTCCTATGTGAGAGAGTAGTGCACCCCTCCCCCAGGATGCGTTTTTCATTTCGATTCCGAATCCTCCTGTTGAATTGGCCAATTTACAGATGCCGCAGGAGATGGGGTATCCAGGCAACACAGCCAGGGCTGCTGCCACTGTAGGAGCGGGAAGCACAGAAAATTGCTCAGCTGTGCAGCTGAAAGGAGGGAAATAGCCTGAAAATTTTGCTTCCATAAAAGTAACCAGAAAGTAAAAATGGACTAAAATATTTACTCTGTAATTGGCTTGACATTATAGCAGTAAGCTACAGTATTTGGGAATGTATTGATACAATAAATATTTCAAATTTTATCAGTATGCAGAAAGATTTTTACCACCAATAGACTTATTTTTTCCTAATCTTGAACATTTAATTCCCTTTCCTAGGATCTGTAAATTTGCACTGTCATTACTTTCATTGTGCTAAATAATGTATATCTAACAAGTGCAGATGTTTTCTTCCAAAAATAAATTCAGTTTGCCTTTTATCTTTATTGAAGTACTAAACATCAGAAAATAGATC
>JAUBOD010000633.1:1233854-1248314 GCA_032353885.1 Nothura maculosa | reverse complement strand
CTTAAACAACTTTATTTGGCAAGGTGAATAAAGGCTTCTAACAATGAGTAAAAATAACCAGTATTGGTTTTTATGTTTTGCAGCTGCCAGTGGTTTCAGTAAGGAACTTGCTCTCAAATGACAGGGGATTTTGTTTAAATATGACCTTACTCTCCTATATAAAGATGTCTGTTACCTAATGATCAAGAGATGGTGGTTGTGCTGTAAAATCTTTCCCTGTGGATTTCAAAATACAATAATGATGCAAAACAGATTTTAAACTTCATATATTTTTAGCTCATGTTGTTATATGAAAGCACTATAAGTAGTCAACCTGAAAAACAGTGTTTGCTTGTATCATGTATTAATGCATGAGTGTCTATGGCTAGACTAACTTTGTTGTTAATATGGATTATTTTATGCATATAGTAGTTCTTGGAGCAAGAAGCGGAGGTACTGTATTTTATAGTTCTGTCAATGAAGTACTGTGTTGATAGTTCAAGTTTTGAGTGCAATTTAAGCCTTTCTTGTTTGTTCTTGGGCCTGTTTCTTTCCTTCTCAAGATAAAGCATTCTTGTTGGTTTATAACAATTTGGAGCCTTTTATCCTGAGAAGGATGTGTCATGCTGCATACTAGTAACTGATGCCTTATGCAATTAGAAATTAATGTAATTATGCTGTGTGCTAGCTTCCAGAATATAATTCACACCACTTTAATTCTTTAAAATACCCATGTGCCAACATAAAGAAATACTCAGCAACACTTTTCACTTACCGTCTAGCATATCTCATGATTCCTTTTGCAAACTTGGCCACGAAATAGATTGGAAGCCTTCTGCTCTAAGGACAGTGAAAATATTTGCCTGTGTAAAGATGACTCATCTCCTCACACTCCAAAGTTATGCAAAATTCTCTGATTTGCTCTAAATTCTGCCTTCCTGTTACACTTATTCAACCTTTTTTACCTCCACAAAGGGTAAAGGCTGACAGGGCGACCTAAATGAGGTGCTTGTTTCCTGTATGGCTTTCTAGTTTGCCTCCTTGTTAACGATTTGTAGCTTTATTTGGACAATGCCGTTGCAAATCTATCACTATGAAAGTGCTTTGCTTATTATAATATTCCCAGTCTTTCTGGAACTCCAACTGGCAAACCAGCCCAAGTGTAAATTTGATTTGGGACTACTCTATTTGCAGAGACACCATGTTTTTTATACCTGTCAGTAATATACTTGACAAATACCAAAGAGAGTACTTAGTCCATCCACTACTCATACTAGACAGCTTGATTTCATAAGGCATCTTACTGTACTTTGAGTCCTTTGACAAGTTATCATTCTTTTTAATTAATTTGGGGGATGGGGAAGGAGGAGAGTTCATTTATAAATATTTGATTTGTAAATATTGAGTTGATAGGTAAGTATTGAGCTGTAAAATTGAACTGCTGCAAATGGGCAGAAATTTCAGTACTCAGTGCATTTTACACAACTATTTTATCTGTGGCCTGTTCTGATTATTTTTCTTTCTTTTTTCCTAAACTTTTACCTGAAAAAAGTTAGATCTCACAATAACTCACAAATCCTTCCAATGGGATTCAATTTGTACACATGTGTCTGATGAGGTCACTGCTTGTTGTTATGATACAGAAAAGCCTGTGTCTATTTTAGGCATTTACTGTACATTTCTCCCGTGAAAAGAGTGAGATCGTGTCATCTCATGCTCCCCATCCGCAGGTCACTTCCTGCAGAAATATGGACTAACTTAAACCTCGTGAGTACTGAACTGAGCGTCTCTTGCAGCCTCTAGTGTAAGAACCACACCTTGGGTTTGTAATATCTATTAAACAAAATATGGGGAATTCACTTTTCATTACCTTGAACTCAAATTGTGCTCATTGTGCAAAGACATCGTTCTCTTTAACTCTTACCAAGAGTTAAATGTTTCAGTGCAGTCCAGGGAAAGGTGGGAAGCACCTTTCACTGATGGCTGCTGCTTTTATTTAGCTCTGCTAATTGAAGGTCCCCAACTGGATTAAACCAGGCCTCTATTTTTTTTCAGAGCTGCATTTAAAATATTGCAGCTGATATTCTACAGTGTCACATTGTCTCCAAAAACTTTTCTTCTTTGTCTCTTTATTTTTTCCCCAATGTATATAGTCTCCCTTCTGTCTGTTTTCTCTTTTAGTTTGTTTTTAATTTACTACTTTGGATTTCTAATTCAACATTCCATGTTCATATGTGTCTGTATCAGTGACATTGGCTTTTAGATTAAAAAACTAACCTTTGAAATGTGATTCACAATAGGAATACCTGGGATCTTACCTGTCACTAGCTGGTAGAGCCCAACAGATTGAGGAATTTCAGTCTGGAACTTGATTACATTTTTGTAGGAAGAACTAGAATATAGAGACAAATACAGAAACTTCTGATATTGTCAGCTTGCCTAGCACTCCTAATGAATTTGCAGTCTTAAATCCTGGTTCATAAACATCAGAGATGAACATAATAATGGGATAAGAGGAAAGCGTTGGGTAGAGAGGAGAAGACCTATGTAGTAGATGAAAGCCAGACCTGCTCATTTGTTTTAACTAGCGATTTTAAATAGCTAAATATGTCAAAAAAGAAAGCTTATTTTGCCAAAGAGATCCCAACACTTGGGGTATTTTATGTTCAGATGCCTCCCTGGAGTTCAGTGCGGTGCTTAGCTCTTACAGTAAGTAGAAAAAGCAGAATACAGTATTGCCTGTGAGAACTGAGCTACAGTGAGCTCATCTTGGACACCTAAATTATTGAAGACTTTGATTTGAAAGCTTTGGTCCAAAGTGTTCTGCTGTTGAGGCTTAAAAAGCCCCAAAGAGAGAGGAGAGAAAAAAGAAAAGAAAGAACTGCACTGTTATGATGCTGTGATCCTACTGTTATGAGAGCTGTGCTTAAACTATGCTTGAAGCAGCCCAGGGAGTGCAAGCTTAGGTGGGATGTTTCCTGTGCCAACCAACATTTGCTGCCAATTCTGGTTTCTGCATAGAAATATCCTGCATTTGCTCTAGGAAGACATAGTAGCCTCTGGTCGCACACATTCTATTATGAGTTTAGGATGTACAGAGACAAATCTGTACCAAATAGGAAAGAACTGAGCAAAGAAACAGTTCCATAAAATGTAGATTAGCAAATAAAATTCTAAAGATCTTTAACTTGGAATGTAAATGATTTTGGCCTTGTAGGCAGACTCATTAAAGATTTGTAGACAAGTTAGTAAAAAGTAGGGAGGACTTCAGAACTTTTTTTGCTTCTTCATGGAGAAGTCTTCTCTGGATGGTACCTGGTAGGTGGAAATTATTTTTCCCCACTTCATTTCAATGTATTTGTTGGAGTCCTGTGTATATTACATTTTATTGCAATCTACATCTGGAAAGGTTCTGTTTTGAGGTGGAGAAAGAAAGACTGAAACTTTGGTAGTGGTAGTATAAGGAAATGTAAAAATGCAGGAAAACTTCCTTTCCCTTGGCATGGCCCAGGGCTCAGCGCTGCTGCAACTTGGGCGTGTGGCACAAGCTGCCTGTGCAGCCCAGCTGCAGACCCTGTGTGCAGGGGACGTTTGCCCTGTTGCTTTGAGCTTTTGCGTAGTCATTTGCCTACAAGCAATGTCCCTTTTTGAAAGGAAAACTTTAACTTTCTGTTTATGATCTACTGAATGAGTGACCTCACGTGAAGTTATTCAGTTGAGTTGGTAAAAAGAAATTTTCATTTAATAAAAGATTAATGGAATAGTTAAGGGCCATTTTTGCTATTTTGGCACAGAAATGCAGTCAAATCTTAAGCTGCTTAACCTTACAGGCAGTCTTCAGAACTGTAACTGGAAATCCTAATGAACTATTTTTTTTTTTAAGACTTTGAGGAGGAGGCACCTAGACCTTAAAACAGTTAAGATCCTGTGGCATTTCTGAGTACTGCAGACATTTGTGTACAATGTAAACGTAGACTGACTGAAGTAACCAGTCCACGAGCAGTTCTGCTGAACAAACATATCTATTTAGGTAGGCTATTAAGGACGTCCATAAACCAGCTTCTCGATAGCCTCCTGTGTGTGAGCGTTGCACATGACAGTGCCCCGAGCTAGGCAGCGTGTGCGGCTCTGCCTCGAGCCCTGCACAGCGCTGGGCAGGCCATGAGTGTCACTTAAGAAGCACAGGGTGTCTAAATTTACCATCTCTTGCCTGGCCATGTTCCAGTTCTTCCCTCCCCCTTTTCCCTCCTGCAGACATGTCACCTCATTAACGGTGCATGTGTGATATTACAACTCTAGATGTTTTTTGTTTGATTTTTTTTTTTCCAGAGCTGCCTTTCACTCTATCTCTCTCTCCCTCCGCAGTTGTACAGAAGTAAGAGTGTTTCTTACTTCATTTTTCTTTCTGAATTTCCTTCCTTTTTTTTCCTTCCCTCCTTTTTCTTTAAGTGGACTGAAAATCATAGCTTTAACTCTTAGCCTCGATGCAAGTCTAAATAGTTGGTGTCTGTCTGGATAGTTAGAAGCCATGCTATTTATTTTAACAATTTAAACACTCATATGCTTATATAAGTATTCTTTGGCCACCCAACAACCTTTGCTTTGATGAATACTAAATAAAATATTAGCTCACAAATTTAATTTCTCTTTATTCCTAAGTATTGAAAGACATCTCTTAACTTACAGTAAAATATGCCTTTTACTACAGCAACAGTATTAAGTTTGCATGTTTTTAAGCTCAGAATTTATTTCAGGTAGAAAATTAAATTGAGCCAATGTTTTCTATCTCTAATTGCTATAGCTGTATTTGCAACATGCTTTCTTGAAATGTTTCCAAACTAATTAGCTGACACTAATTTAGATAACTTGCCTGTTCTGTGGTGTCCAAACAGGGTTGATATGGATGGATAGGCAGGAAAACACACATATTTGGGCTTTTTTATTTGGGGAATCTCTTGCTAAGAATTAAGCATATTATTTTTTTTAAAGTTACATTAATGTTTTCAAAGTTTATTGGCTGTATGGATTCTTGTAATACCAGTAAAGGGCTACAATGGGTACTTTATAAAAAATCAGTATAGTTTGAGTTTTTGCATTAACTGTACCTTACTGTGTATGCTTAAACTTAGGTGTAGTTGCTTTTATGGTGCTACACATCTAACTTGTATTTTTAAATGTTTGTTTAGGTTTTACTGCCATCACAACCACCAATCCCATTTGGCTAATAAAGACACGGTTACAGCTCGATGCGAGGTAAGAAAGTTAAGAGAACTTACTAGTGACAACCACAAATCTTACTGCTGCAATAAGACCTTGCTTAGAATAATCTTTGCATATAACGCTGGAATGTGTCTTTGCATAGTGTCTCAAATTACAAAGTTGGTACTGATCTTTAAGTTAAACTATCGTGGTTCTCTGTGTTATTATCTCTGTTAAGGCATGCCTAAGACTGCAGTAATCTCTAGCTAGCAAATTCTGAAAGTCAGTTAAGTCTCATTTATTTTTATACACTACACACTAATATTGTTGAGAAAACACTATTTCCATTGTTTTGAGCAGTTGCCTGAAAAATTGCTGAAATAAGGATTCTGATGTCTTAAAGTATCAAAAAAAACCCCTGAAATATACTGGTTTTCATACTTTTACCTAGAAAGAGCTTCCTTACTCTAAGAATGTGACTCATTCATCTATATGTAGAAGCTGTCCTAATATAGGATGGTCAATAGAAGTTGTCTGGATTCGTTACAAAATCTATCCTGAAAAGTGTTTTTCTTGCCTTGTAAGGGAGTGCAACTTTATACAAATAGTCAGGGATCAACAGTTTTAAAGTTTGAAAGACTCAAATATGTTGCAAGGATCTCAACTTTTTTCAAATTCTCAACTGAATCTTTTTATGTACCTTAGTTTTGGAGTCTTGATATACCCTGTTGGACCTTTAAGTTGTACAACCTACAACGCAAACTTTAGCTAAAAGCAATATGGAAACATCAAATATTCAGTTCAAAACATTAGAGCTCATAATTAAAGATGATGTAAAGAAACATCATTTGAGTGGAGCAGTTAAAATCAGTATGCTTTTTAATTCCAGGTCAAGACTGGAACTGCTCAATATTCTGAAGTGCTAACTCCTGTTTCGAGACTCTATTGGACTTGAATCTCGTAGTAATGTTCTTACTCTTAGCAGGCACAGTCAGCTGCAAGGTGACAGTAAATGCACCCCAGAACTAGTCTTAAAAGACTTACTGTGACTAGGGTGAATCTGCAGCAACAGTGTCTCTAAAGCTGATGGTGTCTTACACTTCTTTTCCATTCATGAATTTGCATAAACCATGTGGTTCAGGGGAAGTTTGGGGGTTCATATTCATATTACTCGTGTATGCAGCATCGTGCAGGTTATTCCTGTGGGATACTTGCAAAAGGAAACAATTTTAGTCTTCGAGGGCAGGACAGTGCAGCTCTATGGGCTAGCCCAGCACTGCTTCCATGTCCTGCATGCATTTATAGCCACAAAACTGATCCCATTTCTGCTGAAGTCCTTAACCCTCACAGATCTTGGTAAGACATGGAAGAAGGCAAGGTTTGTTCCCAAAGAGAAATTGCTTTGGGCTTCTAGGGCAACACAGTGCATCTTACTCTTTAGGAGAGCAACTTCTTAAAGGGGTCTGTGTGGGTAACCCTCCTGGGGCATGTGTGGGTTGGTTGCAGATGTCCTTGGAAGCTGCAGTGATAGCTCCGCTGCTGCTCTTTCCTGTTGTGCTTCTGCTCCATTCTCTTGTCATGTCAGCAGTGTTGTCTGCTGCTTTGCAGCATCAGCAGCTTAGCTCAGTCCAGATCTGATTTGTGGCTATGTACACGTTTGCTTCTCTTTTCTCTGAAATTCTGGCAGATTTAAACCATCAGACTTGACATTCTGCCATCTAGTGATGCCTCCCTACTTGCACAATGGTGCTGTTGCTGTCTGCCTTGCTCTAATACATTTTTGTGATCTATGATTTTTTCTCCTAAGGACAGATGCTGATTTATTTATTTGTTATTGAACTTCCCTGCTCAGATGAGACCTCTACTGGCAGCATCGAGGTGTTTCAAGGGGCTGTACTCATGCTCCAATGAAGCACACTTTGCACAATGCCTGAGTTTTGTGCAGTTGATGTTTTAAGTTTCTAAAGGTGTACAGTCCCCACGTGCTGGTTGATAGTGTCCAGTGTAATTTGAAAACTGCTCATTACTTTAACACCAGATGCTAAAAGTCAAGAGGCTGTGGAGGAAGATTTTCACTTTTGCATATGTTAAATGAGCATGAGGAGGGCAATGATAATGTAGTGAATGTATACTTTGACATCAGTTATGACTTAGTAGAATCAAATGAAAGTCACTCTTGTCATATTGCTTTTTTGGACCTTCTTCACACCAGACTTCCCAGCTCCTTCAGTAAGAGCTGCACTGGCACATGAGGCAAGGCATGATGCTTGAGCTCATGGCTACCCCTTGGTTCATGAGCTTCCTAGCCACCTAATCCTTTGGGTCATTTAAGTTCTGTATTCTTAAGCAGGTCTGGATTGGAGCCTCTAGGCATCAGTGTGAGATGTTTCTCAAGTCTTCATGTCACTCGAAGTGCCTTAGGTATTGTTCAGTCTGTGGTTACACCAATTTTATGTTTCTCTTTTATTCTCTTTTCCAGGAATCGTGGAGAAAGGCGAATGAGTGCCTTTGAATGTGTCCAGAGAGTTTATCGATCAGATGGTCTTAAAGGCTTTTACAGAGGAATGTCAGCATCATATGCAGGCATATCTGAGACTGTTATTCATTTTGTTATTTATGAGAGTATTAAGCGAAAACTACTGGAATATAAAACTGCTTCTGCCATGGACAATGTGGATGAATCATCAAAAGAAGCTTCGGACTTTGTTGGAATGATGATGGCAGCTGCCACTTCCAAAACGTGTGCCACATCAATAGCATATCCCCATGGTAAGTGGGATGTCTGAGGCCTGAATCAAAGCAGTCAACAGGAGTCTTTTCAGTGACTACTAGCAGACTGTTAGTTCACTGGCTCAGGAGCTCATAAAGAGCTACTTCTTTGTCTGAATCTCCTTACTTTTGATTCAGCAAGTCAATAGGAGCTCATAGTACTCAGAAATTAAAGTAGAAAATACTTTTAAATGGATTTTTAGTGTGGCCCCTTTTAGGTGCTTCCTTCCCCAGTACCACAAGGAACTAAAATCCCTTAAAGTTACAGTAGTCTTTGACTTGGATTTTCTACCTACACTCAGCAGTGTCCAACTCTTCAGCCAGTTTGTATCTTCCTTCTAAGAAAACTGGCAAGGTGTACTTGCTAGCATGCTGCTCTACATGTTGCTGACTTTGGTTATCAGTTGTACTTAATTTTCCAGTGAAGTGTTTATGTGCCTATATATTTTTGTTGTTGTTAGTAGGTTGAATACTTCACAGGTGGTGATATTCAAGCTAGAATATGAGCCCCAATGTCTCTAGTCTTCTGGATGTTAACGGAGTTAATGAATTTTACTTGTTCAGCAAAATACTTGGCTAAGTTGGCTGAATGTTTAATGTGGTTCTTGTTCTTCTAGATGCATGGTTTGCCTCTTTTGGTATATGTTTTTGATTTCTGAAGCTTTGTGATACTGTTTGTGATAGAGTTTGTGATACTGAGTACTTGGAGAGGATGATTTTTAAATTCATTAACAGCTTGTTGGAAGAGGAAAAGTAGTGGTGAACGTAATCACATGTGATTTTCTTTATACAGAGGTTGTACGAACAAGGCTAAGAGAAGAGGGAACAAAATACAGATCTTTCTTCCAGACACTATCTTTGCTTGTACGAGAAGAAGGGTATGGAGCCCTCTACCGAGGCTTAACTACACATCTGATCAGACAGATTCCAAACACAGCTATCATGATGTCAACCTATGAAGTGGTAGTCTACTTGCTGGATGGATAGCGGTGGCACAAGGCTTTCTAGAGGAAGGTGGAAGACCGAAAGACTCGAGTGGACTACCAGATGTCTGTGCCAGTGTTGCGGGTGGAAGGAAAACTATCAGGAACGTGCAGCTATGGACAAAACAGAAGATTTATTGTGGGCAACTGTGAATGATTGTACTGCCTTATTGTATGGTCTCTTGGCAATGTGATAATGGGCGCTGCCCCATAGTGAATGCCTTTATACATCTCAATTCAGAGTTGCATTTGCTTTGTATCTCAAGTTTAGACAAGGCCATTCAGTCAGCTTGAAGAGACCTGATGGATGAGCAGGGGGGTATAAAATATATTCTGGGGCAGCCCTGTTCCCTTCTTGAAGTGATTGCTCTTCAGTATACCTTTCTGTTCTGTTTTACTGCACAGTAGCCTGTTAGAAGACTGGGGAAGATCAGACTACATACCCATACCTTTCCATACATTATGAAACTTCACTTGCTCTGAAGATGCATACAGAGACTGAGGTAGTAGTCAGTGTGTGTAGCTTTTTCCATATTGCTACCTCAAGGTAAATTATGGTGCAGGGACCCAGAATCCAAGTGTTTCCTTGCTGCAAGAGGTGATTTCCTCCCCTCACCACCTTTGGAAGTTGAACAGTGCATTCTAGGCTAGTAGGAGAGAAGATACTGTTGTTGGACTCCGCAGGTTATTCATCTTCTATGATTGATGTATGTGGATTTCTAGTTCTGTTGTATCTCTTCCTTTCCATCTCGCCTTGCAAAAAATTTTTCCTCCTTTTCTAAAAGCAAGAGATTCATGCAATATTTTCCATCATGAGTTTTTCTTGCTGAGTCAGTCATACAACTATGAAACAACTTGAGTGCTGTTTAACAGTATCATTAGAGTTTTTGGGTATAATGATAAATCCTAACTAGCCAGCCTAATGTTTGTGAAGACAAGATTGGCTTAGTTTCATGCTATCCAACAAAAAGCCTGAAACTAGTTCTTGCAAAGCCTGACCTAGCCCACAAGTACCTGCCTTGGACACCAGGGGAGGAAATCATATCACCATGGCTAAGATGACCAGAAAGCAGAGAACAGTTGGAGTTAAGACAGAATTCTTCAGTGCAGCCAGCCTTTGTTCAGAGTGTGGAGGAAATTGTAATAGTTTGGGTTTTTTTGTTTGTTTTCCTTAAGCATCCCCTTTTAAATTTCTGTATCACTTTGAATTTGAGCTTGTGTGCAGAACTGCAGCTGACAGTATAACCTTGTCCTCCAAACTGTCTGAATATTCAGGCATCATTCTATAAACTACTGGCAAAATAGCATTGCGTTCAGCAGCAAGACTCGGCTGGCTTGTTCTCTCTCGTATAGCTTTGTAGACAAACCTTCCCTCTGTACCCTGCCTACTTCCAAAACTGCATCTGTGGTCCTTAGGAGGAAGGTGACCATTATAAATCAGGGGCAATAGCTTTCTACACAAATGCTGCTACACCGAGGTGACGGAATGGTGCAGTCAGCTCTTCCAGTGTCGTACCTGAGTGTACTTAACTGCATTGTGTGCAATGGCTTTATCTTCTGAAAGACTCCTTATGCACTTTGTGGCCTTCTTCTGCCTTGTGACTTTTCTTCCTCTTACTGGTTATTTATAGCCCAAACCTGTTCAATACATGCAGTTATGTTTTCAACAAAGCATGTGGTTTGGCTTACATGTAAGCTGTGCAGGTTAAAGCATTGCATGCTGCAGATAAATAGGATCTCTGTTGCAGTAGTTCTCTAGGTGTAAAAGGCTCAGAGCATACAGAATAATCAGTATGTTTTTCATTTGTTGTTGTTTTTGATCCCGTTGTGTCCTTGATAGGCTGTCAAAGTGTTTCAGTGCTCTTCCTTGAAGAGCCACCTGCAGAAAGCCCAGCGCTCCCTGTAGTGCCCTTGCAGGGGGGACAGAGCTGGATTGACCTGGCTTTGGAAGATGTCATCTCACTCCTTTAAAGGAAAAGGGATACCATGGTTTGATTTGCTCGGAGATGAACATGATTTTTATTTTAAACAAGCAAAAAGAAAAGTTCAGTGTATCTTATAAAATGGAGTTTTTTCCAATGATATCTCTAGGAAAAGAAAATCTGCAGTGTTTCATATTATTCATGATTCTGTGTTTTTAGGTTTTGCTGTGGTACCATTTGTCCAATGACTAAGCGCAGGAATAGCTACTTACTGGAATACTAGTTTTGAAGCAAGGGGATTCCTCTTTGGATATCCAAGTGGTTCAGTGAGAATTAAACTTTCAACAGGCAAGAAAATGCTGGAGACATCATTAGGGTTGGAAGTTGAGTACAATTCATACTTGATTTCATGAGTTACTCTGTTTTTTTTTTTTTGTGGATGTGCTCTGCCACGGTTGCACATACAGCTCTTCCACTCCCCTGCTGGGTACAGGTGTGTGCCTCACCTGGGTGGTTATGGGCTACCTAAAGTTCTTCCAAAATAAAGTTCTGACAAGGAAAATGTTAACTCTCTCACCCGGTTATCCTTGTTAACAGCCAGGAAGAGACAATCAGCTTTTTGTTCCTCACTTTCAATGGGAATTCAGGCAATGTTTTAAGCTTCAGGGGTGATTTTTTTTTTTTTGGGGGGGGGGGGGGGATGGGAGAGTGGGATGTGGTGAGGCAATGTTTGCTTTATGTATCAAAACAGCCCAAAGTTTTTAGGAACTTTTGTATTAATTTTAAATTATCAGTTAAAGTTACCTCTGAAATATTTTCCAAAGATCTTTATTTATATTTTGTCCTGATATTTATTATAGACTCTCAAAGGGAATAAGCGCAGATGCTGTATTCAGTGATATCCTTAACCACAAAACAGAAAAAGGACACTTAAAACTTCCTTGCAGCTCAGATGGTCATCTCAGTTTGTATGTTCGTGTACTTCTTATGTCACTCCTCAGTTGGAGGCAAAGGCCTCATGTCCAAAGCCCTTCTCAGTGATGGTTTTTTTTCCCTGCCTCACTTGCTTAGATGAGGTTAAACCTATGGTGAGCTGTTCATGTCAACCTGGCCCGCAGCCGTACTGTGCAGGACTGCAGTTTGGGGCCTCTGTCGGAAGATGGCACTGGAGCCTGTTCCGATGGGAGGCTGGAGCTGTCCCTGCAGCCCCGTGGGGCAGGATGCAGGGAGGGCAGGATGCAGGGGCGGCCCAGGCTGCTGTGGGGGCACAGCCGGCCCCGCAGCCCCCGGTGCTGCTGTGGGGAAGCAGGTGAGTCCTGGGCAGCGCTGCGGGGGCTCTCTTGGTCTGCTCTTGCTCTCTGCTGGCAGAGGTTGTTTCCAGAAGGTTTACACTAAAGGTTGATAGAAACTTGTTTTGTTGTGCTAATTGCAAACATCGGAAACATCAACCTCTCCCCTTGTATATTGACACTGCACCTAGTAGTTTCCTGTTTACATAATGCACTCCATACATTTCCTTTCTAATCGAGGTGGTGTTTGCTAATGACTATTTCTGCTCTACTGTTTTTGTTCTTTATAATTACCTTTTTAACATTCCTTAGAGAGTAGCTTTTTAAAGGAATGCTTCCGGAGAAAAAGATTGGAGATCCTTTCTAAATGTTGCTTCCTGTTTGAACTATGTTTAAATTCAGAAAACAAGCTGAACACTGAAGCGTGCCTCAGTAAATGTAACTTTTTAAATTTTCTGTCTGTAAAGACTTAGTCCTATAAGTTTTCATTTCTTCTATTTAAGTCCGCCTACCCTGCATATGTGAACTTAATTATAACCTAGGAGTGATAGCTAAACACTCACAGATCTCAAATTGAGAGTAGTTCAATGCATATGTGAGGTTTGCTATTATTCTTGCATATATGTAATTGGCTGTAAACTATGTGCATTTACTCTGTATTTATATAGCAACTTATTTGTTTGAATTGTTTTAAATTTAAAAAGCAAATTAAAATCATATGCTTCTATTAAAATGTTGCTTTCTGTGCTAAACTGTACATTATTAGCCTTTAACTTTTGATATATCAGTGCCTGGATAGTAGTGATTAAAAATAAGCAACTCATTAGGAGAGATCCCTGTGAATGTTTTTATCATGTGTCACTTGAAAGTAGCTGAAAATGGTTTTGTGTATTTTGAGCAGTATGTTCTTGGTTCAGTGTCATGGATGGCTGAGGTCAGATGTTTCCCGCAGTTGGATTTGAATACTGTAAATAATCACCACACAGCTGAGGGTTACCGACCTTCACCTGAGATGAGATTCAATAATTGATGATCAGAATACTTTTGCCCACTTAAAATGCCAGCTGAGTGCCAACCATCACTGAAAATCAAAAGGCTGCAATTCCTTAAAATGCTCAGACTTAATTACAGGAGCAGGTATGCCTGCATCCTTAAATCCAAACCTTTCTTTAACTTTTTTTTTCTTTTTAACAGTAGCTATTTGACCCAGAATCTCTGCTCAGAGCTCCTCAGAAATCCCAAATGTGAGTCAGTGTTCTGCAAATAGCTGCAAACAAAATCTAGGTATGTGGTGTTCCTGCAACCAGAGCATGTTCTGAACCGAATGCTTTTTTTATGGAGCCTGATATCCCAGTCTGAGTCCTTAGCAGTGTGCAGAGCTTGTGTGTAAGCTGCACATCTGCAGCTTCCCAGGGCTTGCAGTTAACACAACCTGTGCTCCGTGTTGCATGTTCTACCTTCCATGCATGAAAATGAAGGCAAACTAGTCCTAACTGAGGTAGAGGTTAATGCAACGGTGTAGACTGACAAATCTAAAAGCACTTTAGGTCTCTTCAGTGTTTTTTTTTGTGGTGGTTTGTTTATTCTGTTTTAAAAGAAGAAAGCCCTTCCATTGGATATTGCATTTTTGGACAGAATAAATTTAAAAGCCAAAGAAGTTATATCCAGACACCTACTTCTATAGTCCATTACACAGTGCTGCTGGCATGGTTGTGTTGTGCTGACTCAGAGCATCCTTATCTCCTTGTGCAGCTTCTGTCAGAGGCAGCAAATGCCAGGACAGGAATTTCTAATTCTCACGACCCAATGGATGTAAACAGGACAATATATTGACAACAAAAACCATACTGAGGAGCTTCTATTTTGTGGATGAAGTATTGCAAGGGATGTACTAAGGTTGGTTTCACTAAAGCAGGGATACCTTGTTCTTAGAGATTGAGTGAGGTATGTAAGAGCTTTTGAAAAGCTCTGGGTGGCAAAGTTTGTTGCTAATTTGAGGTCAATTTCTGTGTAAGAGTAGGTATCCTCCCTTAGCTATGGTTGCTAGAAGTCAGGGGCTGAGATAAATGTTAACTCTATCTGGAGTGTAAATGAAACTTCAAGTAGTCCGTTCTGGTGGACTTGAAAACACAGCAAAACCTGAAAGAAGAGGTATGTGAAGTGCAGCTCTGGCAGAAAATATTTGAAGAATTCCAATAACTGAGGAGTTGAATCTATAAACAGAGGGAACAAAATTAAATAAGGTAACCACAACTATTACTAAGGTGAAAAAACAGTAGGCTGAATTAATTGAGCAAAAGTTGCTTGTGCCAAAATAAG
>JAUBOD010000633.1:1187236-1204360 GCA_032353885.1 Nothura maculosa | reverse complement strand
TTTTGCCCTTGAACGAAGCTAACCTTTTGAGTCTGCAGATTTTCAGATTTGAGATGAAGGACCCAAATCACTTCATTGGGCTTCAGTTGTCTGTTATTTTAGAAAATATTATGAGTTCCTGAAAGACCAATTAACCTTAAAATAAACTAACTGTGCTCTGTTGCATGTTTTCCTTTGGGAAGCTGTGCTGGAATTTACTGATGTTTACAGTGACTGCTCACAATGATAATTAGATGTTAAAGTGATGATCCTTAGATAGCAAGGAGGCTGTGGAGCATTCTCAAGGGATCAAGGCCCTGCAGAAGGAAAGATGATAACCCGTAATCTGAGGCGGAGCTAAAGCAATGCTTATCCCATACCCTTCATTTATCTTCTCTCAGCTGAAAAGAAAACCCACATTAGAAATAACTGACTACCTCCCGACAAGGGGAGATGCTTGTTTTTTAAAGGTGGTCAATTCAGCATAGTTGGTTTTTATGTAGTTGCCTCCCCTGAAAGAAAAAGGAAAAAAAAAGGGTGGGGGGGGGAGGAAAGATGAGAGATTATCATCAATTACTTGTTAAATCCTGACCAAAACAAAGATTGCCTGAATTTTGTATAAATTGCATTTTTATAAAGCAATCCTGCTGGTCTTTGCTGATGAAATATAGTGTTGCGATTGAATTCATGTGAAACTTATGTTAGCACTATAATGTGACTGTTTTGTAACCTGTCCTTGTCAGCCTTGTGTTGGCACCAGTTTCCAGATTTCATGTAACGTGACATTCAATCTACCTCAACTGAATTATTCAGGGTAGGGTGAATGGAGAGTAACTCTGTGGCATTAGGATATTATAAAAAGGATTTTTCTGAGAGCAGAGGAAAAAAATCTGTTAGATGAAAAAAGCTTATTCCAAAGCTTCAAGATAGGATTCTGTATTTTGTATCACAGCTGTTTTTTGCTGTGTAAATCTGTTGTCCTCTATGTGAGAATTAGCCCTCCTCTTTTACAGCTGCAGTTTTGCAGGGAGCTTAGTCCAGGAAAGGCTTGATAAAGGGCAGCCTATGGCTGCTTTATAGGAGACTGTTAATGTAGCTGGAGATGTTGGTGCCCATTTGGTGTTGGATATGATTGTGCAAGGCCTGAAGAAAAGCAGTAGGTATATAGAGGACTCTCTTTCTCTTGGGCTTCTCACATGATATTCACTGGACAAATAAACTTTGAGTGAAAAGATTCATTCTGTCACATTCTTGCATAAGTATAATGACTAGTGTCAGAAATTACACATTACAATTATGAAGTTAAGATATTTAATATATTCCTTCATTCACCTCTAGTTCACTTGTTTTTAAATACACTAAAGAGTCTTAGCATTCCTTGGCCTTCAGGCCTTTCTTACTGCAAGTCTTTTTTCTTGCATTTTTTATTAGCAATTCAGACTGTAGTCCTTCTGTTATTAACTACCCTTGTTCAGTTGGTGCGTATTGCTATTCTTGTCTGCATAAATAGCACAACTATGTTCTTTTTTTTTCAGACTTTATTCTAACCTCGTTCTTTGTATATTCAAACCTGTATGCGTGTTTGGTGCCCTGAGGATGTGAGTATAAGTGAAATGAGGAGTTTCTGTTGCCTGTGCATGCCCATATTCCAATTAGCAGTGCAAAAACACAACTAAGGGAAACTGGCTTTAAAATGAGGGATTGAGGTTTCTGCTACCCCTGTGCAAACACTGCACAACTTCAATTATAGCTTGAATAATGTCTGTGCTTTCTTAAAGTCATTTTCCTGTGTCTCTTAAACATGCTAGCGAGTATTGTTCTAGGTTAATTTCATAGTTCTTCTTCCTTCCTCTTGCTTAACTAGGAAAAATGAAGAGGTTTCACACAGTTATTTTTTTAATTGAAAGTAACACTTGCTAGGTTACCTCTCCTCATGGAGAAATACCAGCTTTTTTTCCCCCCTTTAACTTTTACGCAAATAGATTTTATTGCTGTTTTCTTTTTAGTGTAAGAAGTTGGAAGAAACCAAGAACAAGAATTTAAATATCCATTCTGTTTTTAAAGTTGTGTTTATTATATCATGCCTTGGTATAAGCATTTAGATAACAATTGGAAAAAAACTGAACTGCTTGATCACTTGGAATCCCTTCAGAAAAAACTTCAGCTGCTTTTCTTCATCACAGCACTACTACTACTTTAGCAAGTGTAATTTTCCCCCTACAAATAATTGAGCTGCCAGTGAATTACACACAGCCTCCAGCCTGCAATTTCTTAAATTTATGCTGTGCTTTGTTACTGAAGTGTTCTTTGGGTGAACATTTTATTTACAAACATACCCATCCATGTGTCTTTTATTTAGACACAAATGTGCTTATGTGTGTACACACAGAACATGCACATGCCTACTGTAGAAGCGTTTGAAACTTATCTTTTGTTCTTTTTACGTCTGCAAAATGGGCCTTTGTGGAACGGTGCCTTTTCTGGAACTGTCCGAATACCTGCACTCACGTAGATTATCAGGTGCCATTGCACCTTCAGTTCTGCTTATCACCCCAAGTTAAAATAATTTAAATTTAAATGATAAATAATAATTTAAATAATAATTTAAATAAAAATAATTTTAAAAATAAATTATTTTTTTTAAAAAACATTAATTTTGTCTGGGAAGAGTGCCCAATTTCAGATGCAAATGCTGTTTTACCACTACTAAATAGAGGCATTAGCCTTACCTGACATCTTTTCTCTGCTTGTCAGCCCGGTTACAGGTTGTCAGTGCTAAAGAATACACCCCTCTCCCTGGCGTGGAAGGCAGAGGGACGTGTTAGCACCTGCTCGCAGGAGAGTTTCTGACCTCTTCTCACCACAGCAAAACACCATTTGGTTTTAGAGAAGAGGTTGAGCTACATCCAATGATCTGCATCCAAGCTGTCTTATCTCTACCTCTTTTGAATTAATTAAAAAAAAAAAAAAAGTTTTTCCCCTTCTAAGCTCTGTGAAACCTTACCGCTACTTTTTTATTATATCAATAAACTTTACTGCTTTTACACTTATTATGCTGAAGCAAGAAAAAAATCTCTGCTGTCAAAGTGCAATGACATAAAATGCGTAGGGCTGCCTACTTCTGCAGTACAGGAAAGGCAGCTCAGACATCAAGGTAAGCATGTTTTCTGTCATAATGTTCATGTGTCTTTATGATAAATTTCAAAAATTTCCAGATGGAAATTGTGTTATTTCATTTTACAGTCAAATATTGGATATTTATATAGGTGGTTTCTATACCTTATGTTTGTCATGTTTAATGAAGATACTGCCTTTTAGGCCCTGCCTTAGAGCTTTAATGTACATTAAAAAAACTCAACAGCAGTAACTATTGAGCAAGCACTGTCTCGTTATTCTTTATGTTCCGTACCTCCATATCTTCTCTTTAACTGTTGCTTTAATTGCAGATTTTTTTCTTAATGTTTGCACAACATCTAGCACAGTCATATTATAGACCTTGACTGGAACTTTAGGTACTGAAGTAAGATGACTATTAGACCACTAAGTATTTGGAAGCAAAACACCAATGTGGAGAACAAATTATCTTCCATTGATTTGTCTTAGAATCCTTACATTGAGACCTATAGGACTCGACTGTATATTTTTAAAGTTTAATGAAGTGAAGGCTGAATCATAAATAGCTCTGACTTGTAGAATATTACCAAGGGGCACTTAGCTGACTTAAAAAGACTCTGTGTATTTGATTCTCCTTTCCCTTGCCTCAGTCAGGATATCTTAATTTCTCACATGGAAAAAAAATCTTTGTCTCCAAAGTCAGGCTTATTTTCTTTGCAGTATTGATTTACTGCCTCTAGAACTGTCTTGAGGCATTTAATGAAGGCTCAAGGCCTTTGCCTTATTTCTGATAGCTGCTGATAGTTGTGGGGTGGGTGGATGTGTTTTCATATCAATCTTTGACTGGACATGTAATCCCAGGAGAGTGTGTTTGCTCTTCAGATCCTCCTTTTTGGCAGGATGGGTTTTTCCATGATGATTTGGGCAGGGAGGAATGGTACAGTGCATGGGAAAGTGAATTTGAAATTTTACTATGTTTTGATCATGTTTTTATATGTTGGAAAATGCTGCTTGGAATTTTCTCATGCATTTGTATTTAAAATTGATTTTTCAATAAGGAAAACTCTATTCCTTTGAGCAACTCTTTGCAGAAGTAACAAAACTAGTACACTTTGCCAGGAATGCAGGCTGATACTACTGTTGTATCCTTCTACAGACTGGAAAAATAGAAAAGCTCGTAATGCTGCAAAATCAGGACATTTTTTTTCTTTGCTTCTACTGTGGCAGGTAAATGTGTGACCAATTATTTTGATATTTTCACTTGCATTTAAGAGCACAATTCCTCTAGAATGATCCTTATTGTCTATGTTCCCTGCCTTACCTTCTGACCCAGTTTTAGTGCACTGCAGTTGACACGGTGAAGTTAGTTTCACTGATGAGTAGGTACTTTGTCAGTACTTTAGTGCCATACATTTTTTATAAACTGCCTGGATAATTGCTTTTCAAATGAGAAAATCAAAGGTGGAAAAGTCTCTGTGGCTTTGGGGGAATAAGCGATGATTTCACATATATTTAATTTTTGTGAAGACCCGCACATGAGTAATGACTGTGAATCTTGCATCTTAGCCTATGTCCCAGTAGACTGAATAATATTTCTATTATTCAGCAGAGCACTAAGCAGCCATTGTATAAAAGTACAAGTAGCTTCCAAAGTAATAAGTGACCTTTTTGAGTGTTTAAAAACAAAACAAAATTCTTTTGGCAATGGTTCTTAGTTTAATACAATGAATTCATGATGTTAGATTAACAGCAAAGGAACATGACCTTAATGTATTAAGATTTGTATCTCATATTCAACACCAACAGGATGGAATTAATTAAATCTGCAATGGTTTGGCCAACTGTGTAAATTTACATAATATTTTTTTTAAAAACAGATTCAGTGAATGACTAGTACAACAAAACTTGATTTGAAGTATTTCATTCTATTTTACATTCAATGAATGCTCACTCCTTCAGCAGTCTGCTAAGTGGCATTTGCTGCTGCCATTGAGGACCATGTGAGGGATACCGTTAGAATCATGTTCATTAATGATTTATATACTTGAATGAGTGGATTGGTGTGTGGCATTTAAGGTGAGTGGACTGTAAATATAGATACCGACAAAGCTGCCGAAGTCTGAAAAAGAAGTAACACCTCATGGAATTATACATGTGAGCATTCCGTCTGTGACTTATTCACCTTTAAAATCAGAACCAAGGAAATTATTGTAAAATAGGTGATGAATTGTGATTCGCAGCAGAACTGAATATTTGATCAGTTATCTTATTTGTAAAAGATGGATATCACAAGTCAACTTTCAAGACATACTGACAGCATAACGAGAATAATCAAAAAAAGATACTAATGCTTATCCAGAGGTTAAGATGATGTGAGATGCACTGGCTGCGGTTAAATTACCCTGACTGCAGAAATACCTGAAGAAAACCAAGAGAACCAGCACTGAGTATTGTTCAACCTTACTTGGCTACATGGAGCAATAGTTTCCAAAAGCAAACACTTAATGTTATTAATGGACAGTATGAGGAGAGGTTACAAAAGCTCTTAGACTTCTGATGGGATTAGACTCTTCAGTCAATTTGGATACAGGTTTCTTAGTCGGATACTTCTCAAATGTATTAGATGTCTGTAGAAGTCTGGCCTAAATATGGTCAGATATGAAAAGCTGTGACCTTTAACTTTCCATTTTCTATACATGCCCTCCTCTCCCTCCCTTAAAAAAGCACCTTTTGCTTAATCTCTCCCTAGAGCTTGCTTTGGGCTTGTCTTTATATATTTATATATATGTTCTTGTACTATTTCTATACAGAGGACCCTTCAAGAGAACATGTCACAGAAGAAGGAGCAATCCTGCAAGATTTTAGATTTGCATAACTTCCTTTCTAGCAGGTTCAGAAGCTTAACTTCTGAGACCTGAGGACTTAGCAAAAGATTTGTGGTTGCAATTCCTTAAGGAAAAATGATTTTGTCCTTGACTGTATATGTAATTGACCTAGTTATATAAATAGCTTGTAAAACTGCTCTTGACTATAAAAATTTAGGTTTTTAAAAAATTTACTTTTAAATATTTAGCCATAAATGACACATATGCTTCTAAAACTGTACTAAGATTTATTTAGGCTTATTATTACTTTGAATTGGGGAAGCTTTATAACTGGATTTCATTTTCATTGCCTGACCTAGTGCATTGATATGAAAGTACTGTAGATGTAAAATTCCCTTTGTATCAGGTTAAATTACATTAGATATTCAAGAATTTTTAAAAGTTTTCCAGCCTATGTAAACCAGAAAAAAAGAGTTAGCTCAAGACCCTATGTTTTGGTGTTTTGCTGGCCCATATGTACATGCAATAAGGATGGTAAACGAGACCTGTAAGTCACATAAATTGTTGTTTTTTTCAAAGTAGGCCCTCTCCTGATGCACCTTGCCAACCATGCCTCTTTACAGTGAAGAGCCCAGTTTAACCTGGCAGAGGAAGTAAAGGAACCTCAGGTTGCCCTCTCATATGTGAGCTTCTACTGTGCACTGCCTTTGTACATGGGCGAATCCTCCTAGAGCTTTGTGCTGTGCACTGCCCTGGGGCATTGGCTGTGTATGCCTGGTAGAGTTCAGTCCTTGCATCTATTCCAGAACGGATGGAAATTTTACCAAAAAGCTTTTTGCACAACATTCATTGGTCTAAAATAACCATTAGATTGGAAGCTGAAAAACAGTGGATGGACATGGGAACTGTCCATCTTTGTGAATGTTGCAGACTGTTTGTGCAGAGCTGCTGGGACTCTAGTGGCTGCTGCTAGGTGTGAGCTCTGGTCATGAACAGCCGGCCTGCAATGTCCAGCGTTGGTTTGGTTGCCCATTTTGGCCCATGAGTGGCATGTGTGTTTGCATAAGACTCTATGGGTGGGTCTCTTGGCAACTGCTGAATTTGCCTTGCAGAAGTAGAGTAGTCTTCAGTGGAAAATATCAGGCCAATTTTAGGTCTTAATTTAATGTGCCATAATAAGCACAACCATTTTAGATTGGACCAGTGGACAAGTACCTTGGAAACCCCAAAATACAAAACTTGGAGCTTTGGAGGAGGAGCTCTGACTAGCAGTGCATGTTCCTTTAACTTCAAGGGCTGATTCTTTTTACTGTATAACCCCTTATAAAGTTTGTAATTTGTGAGGGATTTGCAGTGAAAAGTTCATCCTTTAGGATGGACTATAATTGACAGCAAAACAGCAAAAACAAAAATGATATTGAGAAAGAAAGAAAGTTTGAGAAAGAAATTAAACACATCCTAAAAAGTAAAAACATCTGAAATTTTTTATACTGTTGTTCATCCTCATTAATTCCAGTCAGGTAAGAAATCCAGAGCTGCTTTACTGTGTACACAATAGGGAGCTTGGTCCGTGTTGTGGTTTTCTAAAGATACATATTTTTTTTTCCACAAATATACTGTCCTCGGGAGCATTTGAATAACTATTGTGGTACAGAGCTGACTAACCTCAAAATATCCTTTCATACCTTGCCTGATGCAATTCAGCAAGTCGTTCTGCTTAGCTGCGTTCTTTTATTTTGATGTGTTTCCATAAAGCTTTTTGCCTGTTCACAGCTGTGAGGATGTAGCCTTGGAACTAGTCCAGTGGCTGTTTACATTGTGACATGATACGGTTTTACCACGTTGATGATGAAGTTAATACATTTTGTTTGGTCTTGGCTTCCTGCTATCTCAGCCTTCAAAGAACCAATCAAAACTTGATCTTCTTTTAGTTGCAGTAATTAGGGCAATGAATTTAATAATTTTTAATTATTACTGTTTTTCTGGAAATGTCACTCTTCAGAATAAACTAGGTAGCAATGCCAATCTATTTAGATGTGATTAATATGGGAGGCATCAATCACAGAAGGCAGCTGCCCGGGCTGACCTGCAGCAGCGCTGCTGGCTGGGAAAGGCCAGCGTCCTGCTTGGTCACCCTGTCAGGGTTGTTAACTGAGCTTGCCAGAGAAAATTACTTAAAACTCCCCACCATTTAGCAGTTCAGTAGGAGTTGGGCTGATGCAGAGTACAGACTGAAATTTTAAATCTAACCAAGGAGTTAGACATGGTAAAGAAGCAACATTTTAAACCAAAATGCTGTGCCAATTTGAGCTGTAAATACATCATGCAGCATACTGATACTACAGTATTTACATGTCTGAAATGCTGCTAGTCTACTCACCACCAGTATTTGCCAGCTTGTTTGGAAAAAGGTGTTCACTTGAGGGAGGAAAAATCATGTAAGGTTATTTAACAGTTCAAGAAAAATGAGCAGGAAAGTTTTGACTGTCAAAACCTGGCTGTTTTATATGTCAGTGCTACAAAGAATCTTGAGTTTCCATTTTCAAATGAAATCTGTATACATTTAAATCCATGAACAATTTAAAAAGTGCAATGTAGTGCTAATAAGAATGACGAAGAGCCTTAGCCCTTTCTAAGAATGCAGCAAAAGGTACTAAGGGAGAGCCATGGTGTGCCCGAGTCAGGAAGTCTCCATGTGCTCAGGGAGCTAAATAGCTGAGCACAGGTGTATGTGGTAAACCCTGTGCTACTGGGTAAGGAAGAGCCATGGTCTCTTCCAGTCCAGACACTGCTCATGTCTGCACAGGGAGCAGTTCCATCACTAAATTCAGGAGGTGGAATCAGGCTTTTCAGGTACCTACGACCAGAGACACAAGTGTGTTGGCTTTGCAGTTCCCAAGTTAATTGTTTAAAATGTGACTAAAATGTCAGCCAGTGTGGTTGCACTATCTGGGATATCCTTACAGCTTATCCTTTTACCTGGTTCAGAGGAGTGGGAGGTTAAATACGTCTTGCTGTGCTTTGCAGAGGGAATCCAAATCTGCAGGAGCATTTTGGCGTGCCTTTTTCTTCGCTTCTAATTTGGAATTAACAGAGCACTGCTTTTTCTATTTGTTACTCCTCATGGTTAAACTTAGATGCAGAATATGAGTGTGCCAGACTGGCTTCCTAGGGCAGAATTAATCCAAAAACTTCCAAGTCAAACAGATGTTTCTGTTCTTTAGGCCAGGTGTAATCTTATGAACCATTTTTTCTTCTTCCCTGAAGTGAATGCTAACTGGATTGATGGCCAAAAAATTAATTACTTTTTTTTTCCTTCTAGATGTGTGGAGTGTCACCTTATATCAGTCTTTGTTTCTTTTAGGAAGAATATGTTGTGTAGGCTTGTACTTCCAGCTGAAGGTGATGGCAGATAACTTCAGTTTTATAATAGTGTTTGCAGAGTTGTATGAATGGTTTTGGGATCACTGAGCAGTTTTTGATTATCACAGCTGAACAGTTTTTGGTTATGGTGGAAGATTTGTGGTATATTCCAAAGGAAAAATTGTTTCATTGTGTTAGTACTACTCTGTACTTACCAAAGGCTGAATTCATCATTTCTTTACCCCTGTTTACCTTGTGGATCAGTCCTGGTCTAGAAAAATGAAACATCAGGACTACAAACTTAGGAGAACTCTGTGGAGACTTGTGTGATTTCTAGGGGGGTCTGCAGTCGCCTGAGAGCTCCCTGCTTGTTCCCCTTGCAGTAACGGGCCTGTTTCTGTTCATATTCTGCATTGGCAGCCCAAATACTGACCTCAGTATTGAACTGTAGGGTGAAAGGAATGCTACTTTAGGGATCATTGTTAGTTCTGCATTTATATAATGTCTTGTGACTTAAGTAGAGGGAGAAAATTATGTGCTAGAAAAATTTACATTATGTGGGGAGTAGTTCTGCACCTCTGTCAAGCCATACAGAGGTTAGAATAGGGACAAATGATAACAAAGACCCATAAAACATGATCAACACAGAAATGTTGCCTTTGAGGACTAGAAATACTTATCAGCCTTCTCATTTTTGCCCCAGATAGCTAAAGACTAAAATGTATTAGACCAAGTTCTCTCAACTTTGCAGGCACAAAAAATGCCAGCAGTGGAAAGAAAAAAATCAATTCTCTAAACACTGGAAACTGAATGTTTGGACTACAGGATTTTCTTGGCAGAGCCCCAGTGGTCAAAGAAAGAAGAGATTTGAGCTCTGACCATCTTAGCTCTTCATGCAAAAACATTGAATAAAGTGTTAATTATATTAGCCCAACTCCTCCTTGTGCCAAGCCTCCTTATTGGGTTGAGAGAGGAAGCACGTGCTCTCCCAGCGGCGTTGCAGTCCGGGGAATTCAAGGGTATGGTTACATGGACAGAACTGATGCCAAAGGGCAAATATTGTTGTACTGCACAAGGTATTCTTCAGAAGATGTGGCCTCTGACAGTTTAGATATGGATTTTACATGATTTAAGTCCCAGCTATTTGTAACTAGTTTTCTGATTTCTAAATGGGAAACTGTAATATTGAAAGGTTACTCATACTACTACAGGCAGTCTGATATCAGAGTGATGTGGCTTGATAGCGTTTCATGTCTAAGAAACTTCACCGCCTCCACCAAAATAAATTTCCAGAATGCGTGGCATTTTAAAATGTCACCAAGTGAGGTCTGTAAACATTTCTAAGTGCATTTTCATGCCTTGACTATGTCTATATTTACTGTTGAACAGGGAGAATGGAGAGAACCATATGTTTTATTACAGTGCAACTTGATTAATTACAGCTAGTTGTTTGCTAAATTACAAGTGTGAGGTTATCTGAAACTGGTGAGCTTTTAGGAGAAGAAATTCTGAATGTTGACAGAATTGTGTTGCATTTTCTGATTGAGATTGTTATGATGTACTTGCTAACACTACTGGTATTCATTAAAACAAATTGGAAATAATGCATGCAGAAAGTTTGTAATGAAGGTCAGACTGATCCTTCCAGAATCCAGAATGATTCTTTAGAGAATTATTCTATTCAGTTTATATGCCTCACTTATCTTGCAGCATATTACAGTAGAATATGGCAGGCCCTTGCCAGGAGGAGGAAGTGTCCGCCTGTTTTTCTATTGGACAGCTAATTGCAACCAAGAGATGGGAGAATGAATTGATGCTAAGATAATGAATAAATCTTGATCCATAATACAGGGGCTGATTGAGAATGGTTAATGCAGCTCTTTGGCAGAGAGAAAGATCTGGTTGTTCTATTTAGCTCTTCTTTCTCTTTACCTGTGACAACTGCAAATAGTTCGTATTAGTTATTCCAAGTCAAGTGTTTTTTTTCTTTAAGCAGCTGTCTATGCAGCTGTCTACTAAGAATCAAGATAATCTTTCTTTTTTCTCTCTCCTGACTTGTTTTAGAAAACAACAAAACCCTTAAATCAGAGCCTTGCTAAAAATCTTAAGCTTTAAGAGTAATTTCTTTTCAATTTGAGACTAGAAAGGGAATGGGAATTTCTCCCTGTTACACTGTAGTTTACTAGGCAGACACTCTTCCGCAGAATGGACATGAGGATTCATACTGGAGTGCTACTTATGCATTCACCACTGCTGGTATTAGCCTAATGTAGCAGCAGTCATGCCTTAACTACATGCCCCTAACATGTACTTCACTTCTATAAAGGATCTCTTCGGTGATTTGTGATGAGAGATTTCTTTTGTTTGTCTGTGTTTCTTTTTAAATTATTACTTGCATTTTTTGTAATCCAATCAAAAGAGATTCTTAGACCAGGTGCTTAGATTACTTGGTTTGAATAAACTCTAGGCTCAATGAAAACTTGTTTTCTAATGAAAATAAATGCTACCTTGCTGCATTTCATTAAGCAGCCTAGTTGAGAAAGTTTCAGTTAGGTTTTAGTTCAGGGACACAATGTGCATTTCTAAGAGATTCTTCCTTTGAGAAGTTGGCATTTACCTTGAGAGAAGCACCCTGTGCTTGACAAGCAAAAGTGAAGGCCTTTGTGCAGAAATGCGCCTTTAGGCAGCGAGAACATGGTTTTGTGAACAACATTTTGTAGCAATAGCTTCCTCTTATCTCTAGCCAATTAGATCAACGTCCACATTTCAGTAATTAAATCTTACTGTTCAGTCCAATTTGGGCTGTTTTTCAAAGAATATGGCTCCCTTGTTAGACATCTGTATATTTAGTGTAGCCAGGACCTGAGCTGATCATGTAAAATGAGTGTCTCTAGTTTGGATCTGCTTTGCTGGAGGCCAAATATATCCTTGTAAATGCATTACTGATCTGTGGCGTGAGAGCTCTGCCAAATTTATTTGTCTAGGTGTCGGTAGTTATTTTCATTGTGTGTTTTTTCCTTTGAGTGGGAGGAGAAGAAAGAGGGAGAAGCAGTGAAGGACAAACAACTAAGGAATTGGTTTTGGGATGTGAAATATATATCCTAAGGTATTAATACCTATTGCAGATCTGCAGACTGCAAGTCAATAAACTGATTTCTGCTACCTACGCACAGAGTAATTACAGTTCTGTTCATGATGGATCGTTCAGTTTCTGACAGTGTTTTCATTATTAATTTCTGTTTTCAGGATTTTGTAATACAGAGTATGTCTGCATTTGGATAATTTTATTTAGCTACTTTTCAGCAAGCCTTTTGGCTGTTCAAGCATGAAAAGGATGTTAAATAAAGAGAAAATCTCTGAAGCCAAGGAGCATAATGTTTTCATATCTGATGCTTCACTATCCCATCACTATTGCATTTTATAATTTTTCTATTTACTACGTGCCAGGTCGATGATATCTTATCACTCATGGTTTCAAAGTCATTCTAAATATCATAAGATTACCTTGAAAATCACAATATTGGGTATTTTTTTATGTTAACATTCACGGTGCTCATGTTTTTTTCATTTTTCTTAACCACCATGAGCTATGTGTGTACCCTTTTTATTATTGTTGTTGTTCATGCATACTGATTGACAGCTGTACAATTCCCAAAGGATATGTAGTGTCATTTGCATATTACTGGGAGCTGAGTTCACAAATGGACTTCATCTGTATACTGGAAAGAAATGCCACAGGACATATTTCCATTGGACTTCCCAAGAGAATGACCTATAACTGCACCCTTGGCAGGGATGCAAACACACACAGTGCATTACTGTGAACTTTGGTTTCAAGAGCTTCTCTGAAATGTGATTGTGTTGGATTTTAGATATGATCTTGATGCTGACTTTTCAACTGTCTTCCTTTCCATTTTTTGGGGGAAAGGAAAGACATGCTTGGTAATGGAAAGTATCTGTATGGACATGCTGATGCAGAATCCTTTTAGCTGGACTCTTGCAGGGGATGGCTTAACTATGACTTTGAGCACCACACAGCTCAGAAGGTAAGGTTATCAGAGCACTTGACAAATCATAATTAAGTAATTGAAAGTAGAGAAATAAACTCTCTGGGCAATTGATCTAATGAATGAATAATTTTTCCAAGATGATGGCAGGATAATGATGTCCTCAGTTTTGGTGTCTAGACTGAGGAATAGTCCCAACGATGTCAGGCGGCATGAATGAGGCCAGAGTGACCCAGGGAAGTCCAGAAAGGTAAGCAGAGATATGAGTCTTTGGCACTTTTCGTTTTCATCTGTGTTTGTGTGTGCCCATATAACTTACCAAAACAAATCTGATTTATTTAACTACCCTTATGAACATTGTATCTATGAATGTCTTTCATACCTACAGAAATATTTTTGAATTCTTAAAAATTTTTCTAAATACTTATAGACTTTAATTTCTGAGTTTGGCTTATGCAAAGCAAATAGATTATGAATAGGTAAGTAGTGTTTCTAGACTTTTTTATTGTGTGCATGCCTGAAAATATGGAAGAGGTTTATCCTAAGCTTCTGGTCTTCTCTATAAACTCTTGATGATGTTTAATACCTTGTTGCTTTCCAAGTTTTTAGTTTGGGGCTGTTTTTTCTCTTCACATCTTTCATTGTCTCATGTTGAAATAAAATCAAGGCCAATTAATTATGTTCTCTCTTTCTGGTAAACGGCAATACTTTGACTTGAATTAGGAACTGACTAGGTCTGTACATCGTTCCTACACTGAAATTTAGTAGTAGTCAACTGACATCTCCTCTAGGTCTTGGCTTTAGTCCTATTAATATGAACTGTAATAATTAAAACATTTAAATTAGGGCAGTGGGAAATGACTGCTACTGATTCATTGTTTCTTTACCTTAATCTGAAATATGTGAAGCTCAAATATGATTATTCACCCTTGAAAAATATTCTGTTTAAGTCTTAAAATACAACTATTGAGAGTTGCAAATATGTTAGAGATTTTTGGTTTTGTCTTAGCCTGTTATTCAAAAAGGCAGAGAACAATCAATATTTCTGCTAATAGTCAATTATAATCACTATGTACAATGTTTAAACCATGAAGCAGATACTTCAGTCAGTACAAATGAGCTGATATTGTATTAGTTGTATTCTTTTGTGTAGTAAAGTTACTTTACAGGAATGGAAAGATTACTTTTGGTTTTAAAAGAGTGCAAAGAAAGCCAGTCAATGTATTTTGCAGAGCTGAATCCTCTAAGAGTAACACGAATAATAACGATTCCTCTGTGAATTTTATGGTGTCTGCAGAAAGCTGCTCGTTTTACTCCTAGAAAGCAATACATTCAGATGAATAAAATATGGCTTATGTATCTGATTTTCTGAGCCAGGTTGGCATATGGAAGAAAGGAAACTCTCTGATGATATCTGCTTTTTACTAGTTTATTTCTTAGTGGTATTTTCCACATGCATTTTGTTAGGAAATGAGTGCTGCTTTCCTGCTTTCTAAACAAAGATACTTAAAAATAATATTTAGAATGATTACCTGAAGACTTCCTAGTTAAAAACAAGTAAGCAAAGGCAATGAAAATTCTAATTTTCAAATGGCTATGGGGAATACTAATATAATTTAACAAAGTTATGTTGGAATATGGACAGTAAGGAGCAAGATAAAGAATTATGATGTGCTTTTTACTGTCTTCAGCAGTGTCCAGTGTATGTTGGTGGTAGTGACAGCTGAAATGGATTTGGATTATTCCATTATCAGACTGTACTTAACACAGTTTTAAAATAAAAATGTAACAGTTATGTGGTCTTGTGTATTATTCCACAGAATTCATCTATATTTGGTGATTAGAAACATATTCTGATGAGCAACTGCAGTTTTAATGTATTTTATTGCTCTTTGTTGGTTTTAAGCAGCTTTTGAAAATTGTAATTGTTGATTATTTGTTTCTTAAATGGAAAATGAAATAACAAGTATCTTTTCATAAAGTAAACGAAGCAACCAAGTGCTTACTGCAATATAAATTACAATTTTAAATGATAGTTTTATATTGAAAGTATGTAGATATTTTTCAGAAGTTGTCAGAGCAGAAAAGAGTTTTGGCACTTGAATAAGACACAACTGATTCTTTTGCCATATGGAAAGTGAAAGAAGGTATCTGTAGTTGTGGAGCAGTCTTGTTAATTGGATGGCTTTCCTTGCACTACGTAATCATGAAATTACCACTGATTGGTTCATTTGAATTCTTGTCACTTGGAGTTCAGAACCAGCACCTGAGTTCAAGCAGGTGGTTTCCTTGAGTGTTTTAGTTTCATGTCGTCTGCATAGTCAGTGAGGAACTTGTGTTTTGAGCTGTCACTTGTCTGAAGGGCTGTAAGAGTTTGCTTAAATTCTGCAGTTCACAATTGGAGGCTGCTTGCTGCACCCATATAGAGCTTCAGGAAAGCCACTTGGAGAAAACTAGGACTGCACAAAAAACAGTCATAAGTCATATGTTGTGCCTGGAAGTACTGGAGCTTGGAAGAGGATGGTGGACTATATTTTAACACATGATATTTTCATAAGGGTTTCACAAACATAAGATTTTTGAAAAATACTCTGCTAAAATGAAAAGACTCTGCTATTAAATTATGGGAAAAGTTCATTGCTTATAAAACTGCCAACTGCATGTTGCAGCTGTTAGTAATTGCAGCCAGGAACAATCACACCACTGAAGATTAATGTAATCATATATTTCATTGCATGTAGGAAAATGAAACTTTAGTGGAATGCATACATTGTTACCTGCTCGATAATAATATCATATTGTTATGGCAGGACTTTCCATGTCCATGGAACAAGTATCTAATTCGTGAGTCTTCAGAACATTCTACGAAAAACAAAAAAGACTAAATATCCCAAGTCAACAATTTATTGGTTGTTACCAAGCTGTGCTACTAAATCCAGTTATTAGTAATGCCTTTTTATTTTTTCCTTCATTACATGTTGTGCCTTAATCTAAGAGATATATCATTTATTAGCTGAAACTGTGTTTTTTAGTGTCTCTTTCTTAAGATACTGCTTTAGGTTTTAACTAAAACAAATTCAGTCTTTTGATACTCTTATCTTTCACCACATGGTGAAATGGCTTTAGGGGATTATTTTTTTCAGTGATTCTGGGATCACTTCTTTGAGAGGCAGAGTTGTGAACTCTGGTTGCAAACTGTTTGTGCCTGGAAGGCCATGGTAAGCGGTCTGCAGAATGAAACAGTCCTTAGGGCTTTCTGGTTGAGGCTGATGGGATTGTATAGCCATTTAGGAATAACTAAGACCTGACAGATGAAAACATGAGGCAAAGCTCTTTCTGATTTTCAAGCCAGTGTATTTTTATCTCACATCTGCTGTAAGATAAGAATGTTTGCACTGACACTTCCTCAGCTCTGCTGATAACTTCTTAAAGTAAAGCAATCGAATTGCCTTCCTACTGCACCAGCTGATTGTCTCTGTCTTATATCTGAGACTGCTGTGAAGCCAGCAAATCACTTGTGAGCCTTTGCTGGTAGTTCTGGCACAGAAACAACAGCACATGTGCTGTGACTCCCAGATGTGGCTATTTGAGATATTTCACTTCCCCATCGTCTTTGTTGAAGACTGTCTTAATTTTGCTCAGTAGATTCTACTTCTTTAGAGCCAATCTGTGTTTTGCAGTTAAATCACCACATAACTGTTTCAGTGGAAAATCTTTCAAACTGAATTTTGTCACTGACTATTCAGCTAGACGAGTGCCTTGGCTTCCCACACAAGTTTTCTCTAGAAAAGGTAGCTTTAGTGTCCAGCTCTTCCTGGCTCATTTGCATGGCCTTG
>JAUBOD010000633.1:1141430-1185939 GCA_032353885.1 Nothura maculosa | reverse complement strand
TGGCATTCTAGATTCTCCCATGTCTTCATGCTGTGAACAGCACTGGATTCCATCATACATTTCTTGTTTAACAGGGGGCAGAGAATTGTTTACCTACAAGTGCACTACAAGGAGGAGCATCTTTCAGGTAGAGAAGTTCTCTGTGCTAAGAACTGTGCTGAGAACTGTGCTGGTGTGTGAAGGGTGTTAAGCCTTTACTATCTCTCCTCTACTTGGTTAAACTTCCTTTTCATTCATTTCCAAATTCTCTGTGAAAGAAGATTTGGAAAGAATTAACTTGATCAAAAAGTTTTGATTAAACTTGGTATCATAATGTAATACAATATATAGTATAAGTTAATACTGCCTTAAAACTGACACGTTTCTTTGTGCAGTGCTGCAATGCTTTGACATTCTGAGAACTTTTCTAATACGTTTTTTCCATGGTAAACTTTTGCCAAGACTCGTGTATTTGCCCAAAGCTTTGTGACTGTGCGAAGCCTTTCCCAGAGCGTGGTTGCATTGAAGCCTTTCCTACTGGCTGGGTGTAGATGGTTGACCTTTGGGTGAACTCCTTGTAATTTGCTTTTCCTATTTGTTAATGATCTGAGATTCATAGAGGATTTGTATGGCAGCAGGGCAGGGGAGGAACAATAATGTATGTCCTCATTAAATCCTCAGTACTTCTTTTTCATTGAATTTTTCATTGAATGAAAAGAACTAAGCCATTATTCAGCAGTTACTGGAATCAAAATCATCCTTCTTAAATACTCAGATGCCTACTGTAGTTCTTAAGTTCTTAATTTTTTAGTTGCTTAATTTGCTTTCAGTGACAGAATTACACAGTGGCATTATTGTGAGTTTAACATAGCAGCAACAAGCCTGTGCCTTCTATTTTGTTCTTTTTTCCTGTGACATTTTTCCACTTCCATATTTCTTTGACTGAAAGCTGTTTGGTTAAGTGCCATCCAAACAGTCCAGGAACAGAAAAAAAGTCTTTGCATCAGTTGTCAGTGCAAAAATTTTCCCACCTCTCCGTTTCCCATCACTTGCCTACTGTTTTGTTCACTACCTTGAAAAATGATAATTAATAAAATGATGAAGACTTTACATGCCTTTACATGTGGAAGTACTTTACATGCCTTGCTATCTGAGGTATTTAAAATACTTGATGAAATGTCTGGAACTCTTTTTTATGAATCCTTTCTAGTATTTTTGATGGCTTTTGCAAGGCTTTTTATTTGCCCTTTTTCTTTCTTATTTTTAACACTGTAACTGTCATTTTATTTTTGAGCTTATTTATATATCAAAAGAACAATATAAGGAAGTAAATATTTTAAAAATATGTGTATGATTCTTACAAGTAGACTTATTTGTCGTAAAATCTTTGTTCTGGTAATATAAAATTACTGAAATTAGTTTTAAAATGACTTCTTGCATCATCACACATTTCTTAGAGTGAAAGTCACTGGGGAAGTTTGAATTCAAATTTGAAGTAATAGATATCCATGCCTTTAACATATGACAGCAGCTTTGCTTTATCTGGCTGTAATCCAAATGCTCTCTCTTTGCTCACTGAAACTCCCAGGCTCTGTAGATGGACTTAAGAAAATCTGTTAAGAAATAAATGGGAAAATAATGATTAATGTAATGAAAATTGCATAAGCTGTACTCCAGAGTGGGTACTTTCTGGGGTTCCATTTCTGGATCCTCATCAGCATTCCAGCAGGATTCCTTTTTTCATTGCAAATCAAACATACTTTTTTTTCTTTCTTAAATCCTCCCATTGGTATCTTGAGAAGTAAATTAAATGTTGCCATGAATAACTATAGATTCATTGTGTGCAAATATATATTGTAAATGTATCTAATTGTTTATCACATTTAGGTCACTTCTAGGATTAAGAGTTTTTGTATGTAAAATTTTTCAATAGTCTTTTTCAATACAAAAAGATTTTCTGTTTTTTATCAAGCTTAATATTTTCTTTTCTCTTTAGAAAAATGAGTAGTGTACAAAACAAACTTCTTTGCAGGGCATGCATCACATCCTGCTTTATAGCCAAGCACTGCGGAGTTCTTCAGATGAACACTGTGCTTTCTGCAAAGCTTCTTCTCAAGATGTGTCTCTAGTTGTGCTGCTTCTCCTTGGGCAATGTGCTCAAGCTGCCTGCTGCATACGCTCGCCTTTATCAGATGGGATTGTTATAAAAAGATCCACTGACAGAGTGACAGGGAACAAACAAATCCATCAGCTTATGAAAATGAGGGTTAAAAAGCCTGAAAATGTTGGCATTTTGATTAGAAGATGCTGATCTTCCAACCTGCTGCTTTCTCTGTTCAGTTCTTGTGAACTGGTAGGATATCAAATTAGGCAAGCGCAGGTCTCTGAACCTGTCTTATTTCCTTTGGTTCTTGCTGGCTCCGGAGAAAAGGAGCAGGATGAGCTGTGAAATCTGTGCTCTAAATGAACAGCATCTTCAAGCTTGTTTCTCTTCCAATTCTGCTGCAAAGAGTGAAAAATATTTTTTCAGTGCTGATTTTGAAGTAACAGTTAAGTAATTCCTCATGCTGTGTGCATCTTACTGTGAGAAGGAAAGCATCTTATTTGAAATATATAAGGACAGAACATACAGGAGAAGGCAATTTGCATGCTTGGAGCCTGTTAAATATTTGGCAGCATCAATATGAAAATCCACAGGTACTCCAAAAATATGAGGTTCACTTAAAAAAACATGAGATTCAACACTATTTGTTCTTAGTTGTCCTTTATTTTGCAAGCAATAGGGAAAATGTTTATTCCTTAAATCTTGACAATGATGAGAGCTAGAAAACCTTCTGCAAAAGCTGAAGTCATCACGTGAGAGCTCTGCTGCTGCAGCACTGCCCCAGGAGTTGAGGAGAGACCCCTGTGTCCCATGCGCAGCCGGAGCTTGGCCATGTCAGCGTGGGCCAGGCACTCGCTCCGTGTCTGTTACTGTGCAGGGCCCCGTGCTGACGTGCTGCAGATCCACGGCGCTCGAGGGGCAGCATTCTTGGAACATCTTTATGCTGCCCTGGAGACCAGCGCCGTCCCTCTTCCTTCAGCAGGAGGAATATTTCAAGATGTTATACTCGCACGGGAGGAATTTCTCTGACTAGTGCTGAGAGCAAGATCTATGAGGCCAACTTTGGAGTCTGTAAACTTCAGTGCTGCTGATGTCCTGTAGATTCTCACTGTGCTGTGAATGGTATGTGCTCTCTGGGGCTGCTCTGAGGAATTCTGTTGGCAGCTTGATGCTTTCCTGCAAACTAATACAACTTGTGCTTCTTTCTCTGTCTCTAACTTACTATGTGGAAAGCGTATTTTTTTATCCGCCAATATTACTGTAGAAATCCACTGTATACTGATCAGAAACTGCCATGGAAGTGTCACAACTAAATGTTACTTGTGATTAAAAAGCTGATAGGGCTAGAGGAGAATGTAAGTTGAAGAAAAACAGGAATTACAACAAGATCAATGTGTGATATTAAGGTTATATATGTATATGTCTTTGACCTGATAAGTTAGTTTGGGGGGGAAAAACCCACAACCTAGAGGTTTATCCACAAGTATTAATAATGTTGTTAATTTGCCATTATGAAAATGGTCCTTCATCACAGTATAAGATATAAAAAGATATAATGCCTTCAATTAGCACTGTTTTCCTCATTAGGAAAGCCTACAGATCATGTTTAAGTGAACTTGCTAAACAAAAATATATTTAAGTGCATCCATAAATGACTTAACTATATGAACAAGAACTTTAAAAGAACAAGTATAATAATCTTTAAATAAAAAGCAAAAACCTCCAAGCTGGAATGAAATGAGGTAGAACATTCATCTGATTTCTTTTGACTATGCTTTCAATATGAATGATCAGAACAGGAATACAATCCTAAAGTGGAATATTTGAGGCAGATGAACAAAGAGAGAAAAAAGAGCAGTTAGTGAGGACCCATAGACAGTCCAAAAAATAGACTCTAAATCGCACATTTCCCAGACTCCTGCTTTGAAGCTTCCTGGTATCCTGGACTCTTGTTGGGTGGTGGTGGTTGTGTTGTTTTTATTATTTTTTCCATTCTCCAGCTGCTGTGGTGTGTGGAGTTCTTAGATGGATCATCCTCCTCAGCCCCTTGCTGCAGCCCCTCCTGCTGCCTCCAAGCCAAGATTTTCACAATGAATATTATCTCTAGACTGAAACAATCTGTGCTCCTGCTTTTTAAGGTGACAATGGTAGCTAACAAAAAGGGACGGAAGAGAAAGGTGAATACTGACTTTTGTAAATAATGTTAAAATTCTACGTAAAGGGAAAAAATCTTAAAGATTTGATGTAACTATAGGATTAGCATAAGTTTATTTAAGAAATAGTTTAATTTTTATTGAACTCAGTAATGAGAATTTTAGGGCTTCTTATTTGTACCAATTTCCTTTTATTTTCCTTTGCACTCTTTGTTTCTGTGAACTCTTTCAAATTTATGGTTTGTTGTGCCTTTACATCTGTCTAAACAGAAATCTAATTTCTGATATATTTAACACTGAGACAATTTATAAACTGCAGATTCTTCACAGTTGATGCTAATGACTCTGGCTGACACTGATGTATTTTAGGATCTCTGGTTATGATAACAGATTGCTGAGACCCTAGTTTTGATTGTAAGCCTTAAGAAATGACTGATTTAGAGATGGATTGTCTTTGAAATTACTTACATTAGCAATAAATAGGCTGACAAGCACTGCTTCTGTAGATGTGCTTAGAAATAGCAGGGAGCAATTTTCTTTTTTAAATTTCAATAACCAGTTGAAATGCTTGCTTTCTTATGTTGCAGCCACGACTAATGAAATAGTTTTCATATTTAAGTTACTGGTTTTATGAGACTCTGTTAGGCTTTAATAAGTGTTCCAGGAGCGCAATGCCTTGCATTTTATTGGTTAGCTGAGAGAAAAAGCTTTTATTCTCTTCCAGCAGGATCCTGAGGGTGTCATTCAACACCCTAGGGCAAGATACTGAGCATAACACAGCTATAGGAGGCAAAGATCAGTCTGGATTTGAGGCAAATTTAGTAGGTTAGATCTTAGTTGCATTCTTAATACTAAATTCTGCTTTCTACAGGTCCAAAACATAATCTGGTGCCATTTCCTGCTGGTTACCTTTGAAATGATTATTCACAGAAAGCAGTTTCTGATGCTTTGAGCTGGACTAACTTTTGTGTGAAAGAGAGTTCTGATAAATCACCTCTCGCCGTACTTCAGAAACAGCCTTGGTGATCTCAAGGAAATAACGAACAACACGAAACTAATGCAGTAAGGCATTAAGCCTCATGTCATTTTAAGACTTGTAGTGAGACTATTTTGTGATCTTAATGCTGCTCAGCATCTTTTCCAGGAGCAGCTGAAACAGATTTTCATGTTAGACTGGAAAAACATAGCAGAACTGTCACATTCACTAGAGTGATATATAGTGGTTCAATATTTATAGTGACATCCTTTTGTCTGTGTTGATGACTTTGGGAAGGAATAAAATTTTTTTAGCATGTCAAAAATACAATAATTTCTGCTGTTTGGGACTCTTCAGCTTCATATTTTAGGTTCAGACTGAGTATTTGGGGAATTACCCACATTCAAATTGTCTCCTAAACTGCAGGATCCACATTTGGGTGGTAAGTATTGCATCCCAACAAGGAACACTGAAGCATCATATGTTCCCAAGGTGCCAAGGGGTGCAGTGGGAAGAGCTTGAGTCTCATGAGGAGAAGTTAGAGCAATTGCAAAGGTTGTTTCCAACATATGCATGAAATGGGATTTTGGAAATGTTAATTATTACTAGAGCCTTCTAATGACATGGTATTCAGTCCTGGAACTATTACTTAAATATGAATTAATAGGAGTAAATATTTTAGGCAGTACTGGAGAAATAGGTATGTGCACTGAACTGTTTTTTCTCATAAAAAATAATTTTAGTGAACACTTGTAAAAACTATGGATTTTTCACAAGTGTGTGTGTGAAATGACTATTATACTTGAATTGCCCCTGCTGTAGAGATGCAGGTCAGATATAAACTAAATGAACGAAATAATTAAGCTTGATGCATTATTCTATGATCCAAAGAAAACTGATGAATTTCTCTGGATGGTCATGCCTTTTTTGGAGTTTTTCAAGTCTAAAGTAGCAAAAAGATCATTCTGCAATGAGGATAACAGACTTGTCTTTCCAATAGCTTTTTAAAAAATAAAAGTAATTTATTCCACAATGAAAAGACTATTTACAGCTAATTTGACTGAAAGTACTAAAGGTGAAAGTATCATCTTTGACCTAAGATTTATTGTAGAAAAGACTCTGAAAAGAGGATTTTATAGATAGATTTAAGCATGTAAGTCTTTCTACAGTATTTGCTCCAAAACTAGGCTATTAAATCTAGACTATTAAATAGTCCCTAATTTATATCTGTATGTTTTTCTGAGTTTGCACACTTCTCTGCTATTGCTTTCAGCAACTACAGTCATCAACTGAGGGCTTATGCTGTTTTCTTTTTGCACCCAAGGGCTATGGGTGGTAAACACTGCTTTAGGGTTAATTTTCTGAAGTGATGCTTTGAAGTGCAGCTATTTTTGCAAGTGTCTTGGCAGAGTAAAGCAGACAAACTGACAACACGTGAAGTATTAGGGCTGCTGGAGATGGATTGAAGGCTAAATATAATTAAACTGAAGCAACCGGATGAATGATGTCAAGCTTAAAATAGAAGGCATGTAATTTGCAGTGCAATTCGAAGCTCTTAGTTGTGTTTTAGAAGGTCTAGGATATTGCACAATGGACATTTTGGGGTTAAAATTTCCAATGTTACTAGAAATATAAGTTCATTAATAAGATTTTTTTAATGTAAGTGATATAATTTGTTAAAGAGGGTAATTAATATGAAGGTTTATTTGCTAAACTAATGAAAAGGTGTATTTGGATCCAAAGACATAGGTGAAAATGCCTTCTTCTCTACGGTAAAAATGTCTCTACAATGAGATCACAGAAGTGGAAATCTGATTTCCAATTGCACTTTTCCCAAAACATTTCTTCGCCTCAAATCATAAATCCTAGTGACACTGGGGGACCTACGTTCTTCTGAAGTGAAAGTTCCAGTGGGACCCGCGGTTCTCTATGTGACTCTCTCGCCAGTGTTAGTGTTCTTCTCATTAGTGGCTGCTTGCCTGTATTTAAAGGGTCTCTCAGGTGCAGAGAGTTCATCATGTGCTTGCAGAAGCAGAATTTATGATGCGCACAGAATATTCTGTAACGGCTCCTCAGTTTCCTTCCAGGTGTCTGCTGGTTCTTCAAGTCTTGATATTAAGCAAACAAAAAAGGCCAAAAGCATTTTTTCATGCCCTGAGTTTAAGGAGGATACTTGTTTAAAGATGTGCAAGTGTTAGAATATAAATAAGAGATGAGCAAAGTAGCTCCAAAGTAGCTGGATGAAGTCTGCCCTTGTCCTTTCAGGCTGTTCACAGCCAGGGCAGTGACGAGCGCGTCCTCGTGTTGCAAGGACCCTTCCTTGTCCCAGGTCCAGCTTTCTGAGAGCCAGTCTGCCTTCTCTCTGGTTATTTACAAGTGCAGTGTCAAGCACACAGATGCTGAACCTCCAAATCTGCCTGTCTGTGATACTTTTTGAGGTGGCTTGACTAAGCTGCATGAGGAATTCACAACCCTATTATCCTAAGTGTGGTCAACTGTGACCAGTTAAATGTGATCAGTGTAAATTATTACAGATAAATACACTTTTTACCCTCTCAGGTCACCACTGTATATAATATAAAAATTTGAATAGTTTTAAAAATATATATTTTTAACGTAACACGTGGTCTTCACATTTTGTGAATGTTTGTATTTTTGTGTCTTTCTTGCTGTAGAATTACTAGAAAAAAAACATAATTGACTTTTGAAAAAAAAGTCAAAGATAACTTCAGAAAGTTGACAATTTTTTCCCTTTGGCTTTCAGCTAGCATAAACATGTCAAGTTAAGAAGCCTAATGTGGGCAATTTGGTTCAGTTCTGACAATTTTGCCTTAGGCAATGGTTGGAAAACTGTGGTATGTGTTACAACTAACCAGCTAAATTGCCTAATTTTGATCTTGAAATTTCCATAGTGGAATCTAATCAACATATTCCACTTTGTTTTGTCTTTGAATTTGAAGTCTCTTTATTCTGGCTGCTTTTTAGCCAATATTTTTCCCTCTTCTATATGTTTATAACCACCATGGGGTAATCAGGAATTGGCTGTTCTGAATGGCAAATGTGATTCACAGTGAAATTTTGGGGATAATTGCTTAACAAATGATATAGGTTTTATCCATGTTTCTTTTCTCTTTAAAAACTCTCCTGGAAAACTTTCGCATACTAGCAATAGTCTTTGCTTCACAAGCAGCATTCTATTCCTTGCAGGGAGCCAGGGGCATCTCATCTGACCTTGCCTTGAGCAGGATGTTGGACCAAAGACTTCCTGAGATGGTTTGAGATCATGTGCAAAAACAGCCTTCTCTGTAAGGAGTTTGTATGCCTTGTATATGAAACTCTTGGGGCAAATTTCTGAACTTTAACATCTCTAAACACAAAGCTGGACCCGAGGCACTTCAGTAAAATGGACAGTTAAAGTTGCATGTATTTATGTAGTTAGAAAGTGCTTCTTGGAAATGCTTTCCTTTCACTGCTTCTCTCTCAGGAGCTGTTCCGCTTTTGCTACCTTAAAGACTATTCCTCTCTGTCTTTTCTTGCTAGTTTAATCCAATTTGGAAGTACTTGTGTCAAGATTGGTTGCTGCTTGACAGTACATTACAACTTGAGACTTTTATCATATGAGTATATTACAAAACATGTATTTTGGGATCCACCTGAGAAATTAGATTTATCTGTTGGAGCTGTTTTTAATTCTTTTCTGTGAATGTCTGTATAGACCTGCAAGAGATAAGAGGCATAGAAGGGAGTTTTGGCAGTTTGTGCAGTGCACTACATTTATGGATTATAGGACCTACTAATACACACACTTATGTGCATTCTTAAAGAAGAATTAAGTCTCCTTTAAGATTAAATATCCTGAAAGAACGTATCTTTCAGGGCAGGACTGTAGCCGTCTTCAAGCAGTGCACTTCTCTACTTGCCATCTTCTTTCTTCTTTCCTTCCTCTTGTTCTGCAGACCTCTTCTTTCCTGTTAGCTGGAGTTCTGTTCAGTCTTTTGTCTTATTCTGATGACTTTTTTTCCCAATGTATTTTTAATGTATTTTCCATATTATTTATTTTTGAAGTCTGAGTAATGATTTTAGTTGTATAAGAAAACATCAGAGGTTTCATTGAGCTTCAAGTGCAACAGGCGTGGACAAAAAGGATTAGCCATACAATTTCTTCCATAATGTAATCAAATCATCTGAGGTTCCAAATAAATTTTCTTACCTTTTTAATATTTCAAAAAATCGATCTCCCTCTGGCTATGCGACTTTCTAGAAAAGTTTCATAGTGCAAACAAGTTCAAACTTAATGTGCAGCTTTCCTAGTCCTTACTCTTAGATATGAATTCTTTAGCTAGTGACCATGTTTTTCTTTTTTGCTTGGAAGACATCCTCAAAATGAAATCTGTACTATGAACCCGGTGATTTTCTTTAACTAGCTTACTGTTTTTGTCTTTATTCTTCAAGTGAAAGAACTAAGATAAAATGCAATTTGCTTTTTCAGTAAGCTTTTTTTAGAGTTTCAGATGGCTAATGGTATCTTAGGCATCACTTCTTTGATCATCATTTAATATTCAGCTGTCCTCTTTTTTTATTTGCCGAATTCTGTTGCTACTGGTTGATTTAAGCTAATGCTGCTGTGGAAAATCCTGTTTTAAACTTTGAGAATGCAGGGAAAAGCCAAACTTTTGTTTGCAATGCACACTTGACAACTTTTTTTTTCACACCGAAAACAAACAAAAAAGCCTGAAAACAAAGTAATATCCAACATAAGGTTTGTAATTCAGCCAACATAAAACCAGTTCTCTAAACAGAAATGGCCACTTAAGAGCAAAGTCACACTTCTTAGTGTGATTTGGTTAGTGTGCGCCTTAGATGAGGCTCTTAGGGATATGGCTTAGCAGCCTTGGTGTTGAAGGCTTTACGATTGGACTCGATCTTAAAGGTCTTTTGCAACCATAATGATTCTGTGTTTCTATGATTCTTAATGCTCATTTTACCCAAAGCAGCTTCCCTGGTAATAGAAACACCCTGTAAAGGCTTAACCTCCCTCTTACCTGAATGCTCACTGCACCAGGAATGATACTGGAGGAAACCCTTGTCTCTTTCCATCTCGCAAGTATTTTGTTTGACCTTATATCCATTTTATGTATTTAAGTGCATAATTTCAAAGCTTAAAAATATAATTTCATCTGCACCAAGAAACTTCTCAAAAAGTGTTGGCATCCCCAAGCAGAACCTCTTGTGTGAACTGTATTTGCTGTACATGATTTATCCTTGTATATATTGATATATACTGCTATAAAAAAAACCCTCCTCTCCTGTCCCACACACCCTTCAGGATATTCTGAACTCTCTGTGCTGTCTGAGCAGGCTCACAGGGCTCAGAGTCAGTTTTGTTGCTCAAATGCAACACAGAACTTGCTAGCCAGCAAATGGACACCTGAGGCGTGTGTGCAATTGTGCAGCACGGAGCAGTCTCCCTGGGGACACAGACTTTAAGAGCTGTTGTGACATAGAGGGTTTCACTGTGTTCCCCTGTGGACTAACTGTTCTACTCTGGCAGAACTAGTACTACAAGGAAGAGTAATTATTCCTAAATGAAAATTTACTTCTGTATTACCACAGAATAAATCTTTCCCATGAAGGGTCAGGGGAAGGGAGGCTTTGCAGGATTGCTGAGTTGCACTGGCAGCCCCTCTGCAGGACCCACAGGACATTCCTATATGCTGGTTCTGTAACGGTGTTGCTGCAGATAAACAATTTCCAGTGCTGGACATAGGAGCCAAGAACTGTGAGTTAAGGAACCAGCTTTTAAAAGAACCCAAATATTCTAAGGAATTTGAACTGTTTTGAAAGCATTAAATATAGTATACAGGAATTAATTTAAAATAATGTAATGTCAATAGTACAGAATGGGAATGTATACATTGGACAAAAGTTCACATAAAAAAAAGTGTTCACATAGCCTAATTTCTGCAAGTATAGAAGCCATTACTAATGTATCACCATCTTAACACCTTTAAGCTTTGGTGGGACTCACTCTTGCATTGCAAAGATGTGAAGGCTTCACTGAACTTGCAGGTATTCAGCTAGGCAGAAATGCTAATTTAATGGCAGAGGAAGTTTACTTTTTTATTATTTCTATGCTCAGTAATATAAATATAAAATAATATATGTATATATGCATAAATAGAAATAAGGAAAGTAAACATATCTAAATTGTCTTCCTATGTGTCTTCCTGCGTGTCTTCCTGTGTCTGGATAGTTCTAATCCTTCCAATTTTCTTGCCTGTGTTTACCTATTAAAGCCTGTGCCTTGTGCTTACCCTTATCTTTACCTTTCAGTTTTTTGGTTGTGATCACATGCACTGTGGCACTTCCATATTTGTGTCACTACTATGAACATAGAAGCATGAAGAAAGAAACATGTGGTATTTGAGGATGAGTTGAAGGAAGCTGATTAAAACACAACAGATGTTACAAATTTCTGGGTGTTTCCATAATATTCTTTGAGCAACACATAATGCAATGCTGAGCGTGCCTAAAAAGCACAAAAAGGAAATCAGCAATTTATCCTGAGAAAACACAGGCAGAAAAGGCCATGAAGTTGATGCATTTTTTCCATACTGATCTTTGATATTTTTTGTATTTTTTTAATGCTTTCGGATGAAGTAATTTTGACGGTGATGTTTCTGGCAAACCATTTCACTCTGCATTTTGTTTTCCTCTATTTCATCTTTGATTGGCAGTCCCACCAAGAAATAACAATGAAAAATTCATGAGGTCAATCCCTAAGCGATTCAGAAAGGCCTTCCATGGGATTAGATGGTGGTAGTGAAATTTCCTAGGGCACAAGTGTGATTTGAAGAAAGGGATAAAAGTTATTCTCTGGATAATTCTGTGAAATAAAGGGAAGCTTTTGGTGGATAACTAGAGAAAATGTCCCCAAATCATCTTTAAATACCATAACATTAAAAAAGTTTTAAAGTTTAAAATTTAATATTTAAATTTGTTATTTAATAATTTAAAATTTCAGTTATTTGCAGGCATCAGGCAGATACTCTTTCTTACTTTCCAGCTAAGTGAATGTTATTTCCTCTTATATTAGATAATAATTTACTAGACTCATTCTTCTCAGGGAGAATGGTTACCCAGGAAGTTTGACTCACTGAATCCCAGTAGTACAGAGCAACCATCCATATGTTGAGATGAGTCAGACAGATTTTATGGCATGCATTTCCCTTCATTTTCTTCTCTCTAGGGAATAAACTGCTGATGAGGAAATATCAGAATGATACATGTGACTTGATGTTAATGACTTGATAACTTTGTATTTTTCATCTGAATTGCTAGGTGAGAGCTCTTTATTCCCCAACTATTGCAAAGCATGCAGAAGTCTAACAACAAGAAAACTAGTCTGCCTTGAACTAGGCTTGAACCTAAATGTAGGTAAATACCCTTTATGGAAACCAAATACATTTTTGAGATTATATTCTGGTGGTCTTAGAGGCATTTTCTGATGAAAGCAGGGATAAAAGAAATTCAACTGTCATGACATCATATACATAGAAAAGAAAAGCTAGTCCATGGGTTTAGGAAGCGAGCATGGAGTATTGCTCACGATACTTGGGAAAATAGGTCTATTATCAGCCTCTCAATATCTTGAGAAGTCTCCCCAAATTAAGGGAGCAGTGCCACAGGACAGATGCACAAGAGGTCTTTTTAAGAAGTATCACATCACCTGGATGTCTTAACCATCAGTGAATGTGAATTTGTATGTTTCATGCTTTTGAGTAATGGCTATGTTATGATGTTATATTGATATACGAGTAATTATGAAGGAAATGAAGGTAAGAAAATTCAGTGTGAGACTTGGGGAAGAAGGTGGCAAAATTTATTTTAGAGAAAATTCTATATATTTCACTCATCACATTGCCACAGCCTTGTGTTCACCAAACCATGTGTGCCCGTGTTTGATTGTGAGCAGGGCACAAGAGAAGACTGGGGACTCTTTGAGTCTTCTGTGTCTTCTGAGTTCCTCTTGGCTGGTGGTGATGACCTTTGTTTGGGATGGATCTTTAATGGTCTTTGGGTGTCAGCAGTGTGAGCTACACCTCAGCCTTACATTATTCTCTGGAAACCTTAATCTGCCTGGTTTCTTTGTTTCCCTGCTTTGGGATATCTTTCTGCCTGCAGTATTGGCTCCTGTCGGGGTAGGAGGAAGATGAAGCGACACACCCTGTGTGCTTTGGTGCTGCATCACTCTCCTGGCATCTGAGCAGAGCCTTTCTGAGCTTGATGCAAACAAGGTATTCTCCAGTGTTCACCAGTGTGATTGCTGTCAGGGAGGTTACTGCTACTCGGCACTGATCTGGATCCAGTTGTTTCTTCTCCTTTTACACACAGGCATTTCCATTCATGTTTCCTTCAGACCTAGCTGTATGTTTCTGTTACAAAGCTTTACATTAACGTTTGATGTTGTTGCTCATTGGTGCCATCTTCTGCTTTCTGTAACAAAATTACCTTATTCTTTACACGCAGTCTTTGGGAGTAGGCAAATTATTGATTAGGAGATCTTAGGAAAAATGAAGTTTGATCACAGACCTTAGACATTTAACTCTTTGGGCCTTTTCCATGTCGATGGTCGCTGTTAGCAAAGTCTTGCTGGTTATTAAAATCAGTAGCTTTGAAGAAATTGTTTCCAAGTCTCTTGCAATGATTTGGGTGACTGGTTATAGGCCTGGGATATGTTTACTGTTTAACAGTAAGCTGCCAGTGTTGGCAACGCTAGGAGAATGAAGGAGCATGAGGACCTGGGGAGAACCACTTCACTGCTGACCTGCTGACAAGCTGCTCCTCATCCTCCTGCCTGCGCTCTTCAGTGTCACGTTTCCCTTGGTGACAGGATGGGTGAGACCTTCTAAATAGGAGATTGAATTTAATTCCTGAGAATAACTGTGGTTAGATAATTTGTTACTGTGAAGTTAGCAAACCCTTTGCCTGCAGAATTCATATGGAAAATCAGGTTTTGTTGAGATTTGCCTTTTTTTTTTGGTAATCGGGAGTGTTTATGGTGGTTGTTAAACTAATTCTGGACAGTCTAGATGTGGTGACAAAGTAATTATATGAAGGCTTGTACTTGCTTCTCTGTTTCTTTGCTCTAATAACATGTATAGGTAAACATACACATAACAGTGGTAATCGGGTTTGTGTGTGTGAAGCTTTGGTTTATTAAAGAAACAAACATTGCATCTCTGAAAAGCACAAGCGTGTTGCCTTCTGATTTCTTGCCATTACAAGAAATCCTGCTTTGTCCATCTACTTCTCACTAAGAATTGTCTCTATGCTTCAGTGCAGCTATTTTGGTCCTGCTGAGACTTATTCAAATGAATGATTTATAAATAACATAGAATGAATTTGCTGGATTTAATCTGTTCTGAGAAAACTTTTTATAATATATTGAAAGAAACAATTGCAGAATACATTTTGTCGTCGCTTACATGGCACTTACTATTTCCACTGTTGCTTAATTTAATTAGATATACAGGTAACATGTCAAAAATGAATCTTTTTAACAATTCCCTTTCTACACCTTAGTATTTCCAGAATTTTTATAGTCTTTTTTTTCCAACCAAATTCTTTTTCAGCCTTTCAGCCTGCTCTTCAGCTCAGAGCAGAGCTGAATACCTTTCTTTAAAGCCGAGGGCAGGAGCGCTCTGATGCTCTGAGTGTGAGCTCAGCCCTTCGCCAGGAAGCCCCGCGAGGGGCCGCGCGGCTGGGTGGTCTGCAGGCCGCCCACCTGGAGCGCAGGGAGCGAGGGAAGGAAAGAATGCAATTATGAGCTAATTAGAAACCCAGATTTGCTGCTGCAATATGTGGTGTTTCTTTTTCTGCCTCAGAAGTGAAACAGACTCTTTTTTAAGCACATAAAAACAGAGTCACCAGCAATGAAATGACCCAGTCCAAACTAGCTGGGAACTAGTGGTTAAGTTCTCTGCCTGAGTCGCATATCTCTGTAGTCTCTAACTATCATCCTGTGGGCTACGCTGATGGTAAAATAGAGGCGAGTCATGAAATATCTCTCAAAATACCGCCTTAGTTAATAGTATGTTCCAAGGGAAAGCTTTTTTTCCCCTTCTTCCTCCTTTCAAACAAGAAAGTATTTTCTGACTAAAAGACATTTTAGAAAAATTCTCAACACCTGTAATTAAAGTTTGGGCTTTTGCGTGTCTGTGTGTGTACGTGTGCATGTCTCCCCACTTGCTGCCCCTTGCTGCTTTCTTGCTGCCCCTTGCAGCTTTCCTACACTACCCTGAAGGCAACGGTGTACGTTGAACTACATGGGAAGTGGTGCCTTTCTGGAGAAAAGGGGGTCACTCGTGAGCAATGCATCACTCCTGGGAATCTGACTTGACGCTTGCTTAGGATGGAGTTTTGCTAGTGGGTAAATTTAGTTTACAGAAAGGTCAATTTTTTAAATGAGCCTACTAGGGCTTTTTCTTCAGATTTGTTTTATGTTTTAGGATAGTGTCTCTTTTCAAAGGTGTCATTAGATTCACCATGGAAAAACCTATCTGAACTTCACAGTTAGCTTCCATAATCTTATTTAATGTCTATATGTACATTAACTAAATTGATTGTGTGTATAAATTTACAATCAATAACCTTTTTAAATGCCAATTTCACAGCTCACCTGTTCCCAGATCACTTAGAAGCCATCTTGTTCCTCCATTAATTGGAAAGATTTTTCTTTAGCCTAGTCATCTCCCTTGAATCTAAGTAAGGAAAGTAGAAAGCAGCACTGTCGTACAGAGCTCTGTGAATCATGAAAAGCGGGCAATATTTGACCTTGGCATATGTAATCTTTCTTTCCTTTGCTACGTCTATTTCACTGTCAAGAGAAGAGATGAATTATCTATGAGTCCTGTTAGGTCCAACTTGTGGGTAATGAATTTCCAGAATAGAGAATGACTCAATACTTTCCAACAGCTGATACAAGAAAGAGCGTACGGAAAGTCTCAGAACAAATGAGAAATATCAATTTTAAGGCTTAATCTTTCAAATCTGACTCAGAAGGTATGTCTGGTTTCCATTTCTATTTCAGGATCCTGCAAATGCATCTGCTCCCCTGCAGAGCCACCTTCCCATTGCGTTTGTTTACTGTAATGAGAGCAGATTTTGTGAGTCTGGACCTGCATAGCTCAACTGAGCTGAGGAAAGGGATAAATTGGAATAGGGTTTCCATTTGCATATGTTTCTTTCCAGAAGTTTTTTGAGACGTACATAGTTGAAAGGTTTAAGCCTTTTTTACATAAATACTGCTATACTGGAAGGATTCAAGTCTCTGCACATACTTGTATTAACTTCCCTGGGATGCTTTTTGAAGAAAATGAACTGAACTGATTCTAAACTATTGACTGAGCTATTTAAACTACTAGGCAATTCATTTGACTTAAGTTGGCCTAATCTAAAGTTGTTATATGTGAATATAGTTTATTTTTCTTGTATTCACATGTTTTAGTTCCTTGCTATTAGGGCGTGTTTATGTATGCTATGTCAGACTTTATGAAAAGCTCCTGGTACTGGGCTTCAGATATGACATTAATAGTATGAGACTGTTACCTCTGGTATAATTTAATCAGTACTTTTCCTCTCTCTTCTTAATCAGCTGTCATGGATTCCACTAGACTCTCAGCTTAGTGTCACCGTTCAACTAGAGAACTGCCTATGTTGCTCTTTATCCCCTCTTTCTAAAGCAGGGTGTTTAATGGAAGAGTTCATCTTCTATTTTGTAGTTATATAATAGTCTGCCTTTAAACGACCTTCATTTTCCAGCATGCCTTCTTGTTTCAAACAAGCAAAAAACCTGTGTCAACATTGGTAATGATCTTCTGAGCAACACAGACACCAGGAAATTCAACTTACAAGTGTGTGCTGCACTTATTCATCATTCTTAGTACTGTTGGTCAGCCTAGTCAATACATTATAGAAATTCCTCCTGTTTTTCACAGGGAGAGATTATTTTCTCTTGAGCTGAATTTAGCCTGGTTCTTGTTTCATCCTTTTTTAAACATAATGCACATTAGTAAATGGCTTTTTTTACCACTTGCATCTTTATCGAGCCCTGAGCAGATAGGTGACTCCCTTAAAAGCTCAATGGTAAATGGATTTCAATCCTCTTCTAGAGAGGCCGTTTTGTTACTACGCAAATTGAAGCATCTCATTCTGACAAACTGCACAGCGTGCCATTCCTGTAACGGTTGTGAATAGCACTGCTACCAGCGCACATCTAGCTGGGTTTGAAGTAGCCTGGATTCTCATTTGAGACACAAGTTACTGCGTAAGAATAGTTTTTACAGTGTACAAACAAAGACCAAAGAGGAGATTTAAAATATGAAACCTATTTTTTATCATGAGTAAGATTTCAGGACTCATTAGTGGAAGGTGTACCACTCTAGACATAGTACCTTTATTTCTTGTATTAGTAAGTCTGACCTTAAATTTGATTTTAAAAATAGTAAAAAAGTGAAATTGCTTCTTCTCAAACCTATCTATGGTTATTGACAAATAGGATGGAAAATAAAAGAAAATTAAATAGTCCTTGACTGTTTTGCTTTAAAATCTTGAGATCATGGAAGTTTTGGCCTGACTAATAATCTTTGAATGCTTGTGTTTGGCAGTACTGCAACATCCAGAACCTGTCAACAAATCAAAGCTAACAGTTGTTAAAGCAAGCAAACAAACAAAACCCCCAAACCATAAATAGTATATTTAGTTTGGTCTGTGTACTTAAATTTTAAGAACCAAATTTTTAATGGAAAGGAAATAGTCTGGAAATGTCTGAGAGCACTTTCGCCTTGACAGAGACAGTGAGTCTTGGAAAGACTGTTATTCCAATAGTGGTTGATGCCAATTAGGTCTGGAAGTGGCATAAGCAGTTCTAGGTTATGAATAGTTCCCTTTATTATTATCCCTTATTATCATAGTGCTTATTGTTACTCAGTGGAAGCCCTCCAGCAATGTGCTGGTTAATAAATATTTAAAAAATTATGAAGTGTTTTCTCCAGTGGGAAATCTTTTGGCAGTAGAAATTGTGCCAATGGCAAATATTTTGAAATTGAAGTTCATGCATGTAACATAATGTATTAGTCCTAAAATCTTTTTGGGGTGTGTGTTTTATGCACGGTTGTTCCTGTACACCTTTTGATGTTCTTGCACTAAAACATGCCAGTGGACACTTTTGTTTCCATAGAACTTTTATCCTGAGTGCTCCACTCTATTTTACTATAGGTTAAGCCAAAGTAATTAGCCTTTTTGTGCATTTTTCACTGGATTGAGTTACAATCCAGAGAAACAATTACATTTTTGTAATCTACAGATTAATTCTTGCTGACTGCTGTGCTTTGAGAGCCTCTAAGGCCTTAGCAACAGTCAAGCAGTCAGTCATGTGCACGAATATCATAGTGTGAGGTGGCCAAGAACAGCAGTGACAGTTCTGAAGTCACACAAATATTTCTAACACCGAAGAGAGGAGGTTAAACAAGGATAAATTCCCAGCAAAGAACAGATTCAGGCAAGAGGAAAAAGGGTCCATTATTATAACCAATCCCAGGCAATATCTAGTCATATTGTCCTGAAATGCTTATGCCACAGCCGAAGCCAGCTGGGTGTGTGCTCAACTCCAGAGGTTAGAGAAGAAGTTTGAGAGGATTTAGACTATTCATGTCTTTTTAGAAAGGATCATTCATCACATTCACGGAGCCCTTGGGCTTTGTGCCAGCAGATTTGGTGCTGCTCATGGCATCGCTTTGTTCCTGCACAGCTTGAGCTCTGCTCTCTGAACTAGCAAAGTGTGGGGAAAGGGTTAAGAAATGCGACTTAATCCAGGCCACCCACAGCAGGCCTTCACACCTTCACAGAGGCTGTTTCTCGCCACAGCTCAGAGACCAGAATAGAGATCCATCTCCTGCCAGGTTAAACAAAACCCCACCTGGGCTCTCCTTAACAGGCTTCCAAGGTGGCCAAGAAAAGCCAAAGAAGGGACAACCCCCAGACCTGGCTGGGGAGAGTTAAAGAAAATTTAAGATAAAACTGAAACTCAACTAGGCTTGTTTAGGTAGACACTTGTGTAGCACAGGAGGTTTTTGGAGGATGTTAGCTGGTACTTCTTTTGATTGGTCTCTTTTAGTATTCCTAATATTGTGAGGTGGTTGTGATGAGGTAGAAGTTGCAGAATGAAGCACATGCAGAGGCACTGATGGCTTCAGGGAATGAGCTAGTAATGACTGTGTCCTGTTTGATGGGGCTTGCAGAGTTATTGCTGAATGCATGTTACCATGGACTGCTGAAGTGTCACTGAAACATGTATGTTAAATGGAAAGTTCAGAGTTAGAGAATTTTGTGTTTAATAATATGTATGGAGATAGTGAATCCCTCTTGACAAGTGAGGGATTTGGCATTGCTGTCTGCAGAGGGCAGCGGCCACACACATTGATTTGTGCGTGTGCAGGAGGGGCACAGCTACCCTGCACCTAGGGACAGTCGATGTGACCTGCCCTTTCTTGTGCGTTGGGTCCCTTCCAGAACTTTGCCATTTGATTGGGCACCTAAGAGAAAACAGGACATTTGGTTTGGGATCTGAAAGCGAAATTTTAAGCGCAGTAGCTCAGGACTTGCTGCTTTCTGGGAGGACTTGAAGATAAATGTTTTAGTAGTCAGATCATGGACCAATGAACTTTTCCAGTAACTATTCAAACATACGACCAAATGAAATAATGTTTGAAATAATTAAATTGCTAAACTATAATGTGATTGATATTTTTTAGGAATGAATTATGAAACATAGAAGATATTTTATTAAGTTCTGAGAGTACATCTTTCAAAATTCAAATTTAACTATGTATGTGGCTCCTAGACTACTTGCCTTTTGAATTCATTTAGCTTTGAATGTCTGTCTTGCCTTCTACTGACAGTATCAGGACCAGAGCACATTGTTTTATCTCAATTTCAACAAGTGTTGACTAAAAGGAAAGAAGTGCAGATTATGCACTAGAGTCCCACGGGAGATGTATCTCCTGTAAATAGTTCCATGAGCAGCTTTATTTACAGAGTGCATGCTGAACTCTTCTCCAAATCTCAAAATGTCCTACTGTATAGTTAAACATGACACTATTTAGTATGAAATATTTTAAAGAAATCTCATAAATCTTTGATTTTATGTGATAGACTTTCAAAATTTGCTTCTGTAAATGTTGCAAGTTTAGGCTCAGTTTGGCTGTAGGTGATAAAAGTTGTCAATATCTTGTAGAGCACTTCCTTACTGACCTAAAGTAGAAAGCTTTAAATTATTCAAGAATTCAATTTAAAATGTTTTTTAAAACTTGTGAATGGTGCACTGTGGCACCGACTGTTTAATCGGGGCTGCTATTGATTGTGCCTTGATGCTGACAGAACTGTTTTTCTTCCCTTTGTGGTTTTCTTACCTTCAGGACTTGCACAAGGTGACTATGGAACTCGCAGCCACATTCACTTATATATAAAGAGAATGTGTTAATCTGCAAGTGGAGTCTTAGATGACGATTACAGAGATGACTTATTCCCCTAACTTTGTAGATTTTCATAGGTAGGTGAACGTATAGAAATTAAATTATCTGAGGTTTACAAACCTCTTATCTGCACTGTGGTTTTTAAAATAGAGTCTACAATATATCAATTCTTTTATTATTAAGACACAAAATGAATATAAAAAATCCAGTCAAATAATGCTCTAGCTCGATTGAACCCAGTTTTCATCTGGTCGCTCTCCTTTTCTACAAAACAACTTCCTTAATCTAGTTCCTAGTTTTGCAGCAATTCTTAATTTTGCTGCTATTCGTATTGCCACTGTCCTGATTTGAAAAACCACATTTAAAGAGTAAGCGAGGAAGGCAGGCAATGGTTAAACTTTCCTTAACTCAAGAGCAGCCAGAGATACTGTCCTCTGGAAAGTCATCATTTGGATTCCTTAACTCAAAAGTGAAGGGAGAATTTTTTTGTGTGTTTTCTGGCAGCTGCATGTCCTGTATTTCCAGGGTTTCTGATCCTGTCTGGACACGCGTTTCAGCTTCTTCAGAAGGGCCTATGTCTGTCACGCTGTTTCTCAGCCACGTGACAGCAGCAGCTTCTGCCCCTGGCTCGAGGGCCGGGCTGGAGGTGACGGAGCAGCCCTAGGTGCCCTCAGCATCGCCCAGCGCCACCCCAGCCCCTCGGGAGCTGGGGAGGGGCTGGGGAGCAGCCTGTGGCACCGGCCTCCCAGGAGCCCGGCGCAGAAGCTGCTGCCGCCACCACTGTCACCACGGGCAGCAGCCTTGCTGCCCTGCCTCGCAACTTTACCTCTAGTAAGGAGTTCTGGCCACAGGTTAAGCATTGCGCTTATCAACTGCTCTCAGATGGCAGTAAGGCACTGCCAATTCTTCCAGACGCTAATTCTCCAGATTGTTTTTTTTTTTCCACTTCTGTTGGGCATTGTTCCTTTTGTTGAGCATTTAAAGCCCATATTCAATTTTACAAAACCTTAAAATTCACAGAAACACTCTACATGACATAACGTAGAGTATACAACACTAAAAACACAATTCTTACATTTCCTGTGACTCTTCTGCCAATTACTACATGCCATAATAAAATTTGCACTGTCATTTAGTTTAAGAGATATAACTAGTATAGACTGAAAATACACAAATGAAAATTCCTTGCCTATTTGTATCTTTGTGCTTGAGAAGGAATTAATTCTAATTAAAAACAACAAGCAAGTGGAAAAAAAAGTAAACAAGAAAATGAGTCAAACTCCTACAGCCATCTGCTTGGAGTACTGCTAGGATATGGGAACCACAATTATTTGCATTCCAGACTAAAAAGTCATTGTAGTTCAGGGAATAAATTAGCAGTTGTGAATTAGTGAATGAGCTGTATGTGTTTTTAATTTTCTCTTTATACATTGTTCTCAAACAGATTGCAAAGAACTTGGTTATTCACCAGTTATTTCAGTAAATCATTTCTGGCTGACAGATCACTTGATGAGCCCTTTGCTGTGAAAAACTGCTATTCATTTTGTGATGGGCTGGGATTCTGTTCTGCAATGTGTTACATGCATATGGCTCTTGCTTAGGTTGATAGTCTCATGTGAAAATGTAGTGGGCGTCATAGTGAAGTGAGAGTAGAAACATAAGCTACTATCTCACAAAAGCTTTCCAAAGCAGTGTGTAATATTGTATTGCATGTTATAAACACTGCAGATAACTCGCAGCTTTTTGGAAGAGCAGAGACCTCTGTTTAGTGCCTAAATGAGGTGCCTTAAATTAATAGGAGGTGAAACAATCCACGTGTGGAGGAGGGGAGACACCAGTGTTACAGAGCCATAAAACTATTAGGAGTAGGAACACTGGAAGAGTGGTTAATGTGACTGGACATGAGAATTATATATGAAATATCAGCTAAAAGAAAGGTTTAGGTCAGCCTTCTATTGCTTTGGATGTCTCAGTGCTTTAAAACCTTTGAAACTTTTCCATATGATATTCAGAAATTGGATGATTTAGAGCATTTTACTGATGGGAGTTTTCGGCGTGTAAGCAGCTGAGTCACTTGCCTTTAATTATAGTTTGGTCATGCTGCACGAGTTTGGACTGCCTAAGCTTTCAAAATGCTAGAACGTATACTTGTATTTCTGAACTAAGCAGCAGTTAGATTCTTTGGTCTCTTCTTTTGCATAACCACTCGAGATAACACACTCCTATTGGGGATCCGACTGATCCTGGGGTTTGCATGCGAACTACTAAAATTTCCCATTTCTAAGCACTGAAAAGGAACAAAAAAGTTTAAGCAACAGAAAAACAAATTGGTTCCTGACTTTGTAAAGATTGCTGCATTTTCTAAGCAACTGCAAGAGCCCTTGCACTGATGCCCAATCTCAAGCATGATTCCCTAGGAGGTCACCTCAGAAGAAAGGCAGGAACCCAGAGGTTCAGCCGGGCTCTTGCTGGACCCAGGAGACTCATCTCTTCTGGCGGAGCAGCCACTGGGGAATACTGTGGCTTGGAAGCTCCCAGCAGCTTGTGAATGTGTGATCTGTGTCCTTGGAATGAAAACATCCTGGAGATGTTTAGAATTTCGTCGAGTTATATACAGTCTTAGTTTGCCTTGTGCTTTGTGTATATATGCATTTCTTACAGGATGGATATTTATCAACTATATGTTCCAGAAATAACATTTAATAACTTTATTTATATTGAGCAGCAGCATCTCTGGAAAATGGTAAACAATTACTGATTTTCTATTCCACATAGCACTGCAATAATATCAAGTTATAAGAAATATCTTTGGAATAAAAGTAATCATCACTCTAGACTTGTCTTAGTATTATGGACGTTAGTTTAGACTGTGCTTGTTAGCTTAATCTCCATATTAACTGACATTTTTAACAGACTTATTTTATTTACACATGATTATTAGTTTTAATTCATTTGGGAGAATAACATGAATAGATCCTCAAGGGCAGAGAAATGCTGGCATAGTTTGCTTAAGTTCACAAATTTAGCATGGGTAAGGTGAAACATTTGTAAATAGTTGCTTACAGATTATGTTACCCTCATTGTATATGGATAAATGCCATGGAATTTCTTTGTTTTCTCCTCTTAGTTTTGTTTTGGCATGAGTCTTACCAGCAAAAACTTGTTTGTCTGCAGGACAAGTGGTGTGCAGAGGCCTCCGTTACACCTGGAGTAAGTGAGATAGCCAGGTCTAACCTACTCGTGGCTTGGGTGTGAGGTCAGCTGTACACGTCATGTTCTAAATACTCTGCTGTGCTTATATGTGCCTGAGCTAAGGGTTAGATGAAGATTAGGGAGAACATCAAAGCTGCAGTTAAACTGAAGTGAAAGAGTTTGAACCAAGTCATTAGAGATGCCTTTGAAGTGATTACAGATTAAGCACTGTCTCTTTCAAGTGGGATACTTATCTGTCCTTCAATATTTAACTAACACGATGTGACAGGCACTGCTTTTCTGCAGTGCTCTGCTGTGTTGCAAGGCACGAGGCCAAAGGCAAGTGACTTCAGTTGCTGAAAAATTGTAGTAATCCTTTAAATTCACTGCTAGAATATCTGTCAATGTCGAACAGTTATTTCAAAGCTGGGAGGACCGCACAGTGTAGGCACATTGCAGTGAGTGTGGTACAGAATGTGGTGCTGGAGTGGGGTAGACTTGAGTATGAATCTTTGTGAATGTAGTGCCTTAACGTAACATAATGCTGAAATATTTTGGGATAGAAAATTCATTTTTCCTTGAGATATTTTAATGGCATTTTGCAGGAAATAAATTTATTATCCCTGAATGAAATAATGTTGCCTTTTTCTGCTACCTGTGTTAATCCATTCTGGCCTGTCAAGCTTAATACAATAGTTAAAACGAGTACAAGGGACCTGGCTACTGTAATCACGTGCATGAAAATGAAACTGAAGGCAAACTGAGTCCAGGTGAGAGCACTTTTCTGCCTAGAAAGCAACAGCTAGCCACTTGTGCTTGTATGTTCTATATTATCCACTAATATTTCTGCATATTTATGGCCATATCTAGAATTATTATTTTTATAATATAAAATCAAAAATAGCTTTTTTTCTGATCTCTGTTCAAATATTCTTTCCCCAGAGAATCTGCAGTATAAAAGTCCATAAATAATAAAATCATTTATGTTGGAAGGAACCTTGGGAGGTCATCTGGGCCAACCAAATACAAAATGCAAAATGTGGGCAATCCTTATCTAGCTCTGAATAGGAACAGTGAGTGTTTGAGTTGGTGGATGCAGTTGTTTGTGCATTAACCCATCCATTGATGACGGGTTGTACTGATAAATGAATTGTGTCGAGCTAGAGGGAAATGCCGTCCTGTTTCTCCATTCCACTATTAAATAAATAAGCTATTCACCGTCTTAAACTGATTTCACATTCTGCTGAAGGGTTTCTCTGCTTGGTTTTAAAAGCAAGATACTATCTGTATGTACTGGAATGAGGCCTACAGCTCTCTCAAGGGATGACATTCACTGGAAAAATAATGGCTAGGCATAATTTCAACTATATATCATGTAAACATTGTATCCTAGACAAATTTCTACTGTGCAGTCCTGTTACAGCATATATGCTTACTGTTTTCCTTGAGAGCTATTGCTTGTAGATGTTACATTGTTATAAATGCATAAATGTAGCTTATAAGTGTTTTATTTTATATAAGCAATATAGCTTATATTGTTTACATATGAGTTTACTGACTTTACTGTAGAATGCTTAATACTAAAGCTAATAGGAGGGAGAGTATTAATGGCTGATAGTATTTGGTCTGTTCATAGGAAACTGGCATTAGAAAGGATGAGAATGTTATGTGAATCTACAGAAAAAGTATGTTCCATAAAGAATAACTGTAAAGGAAAAGGTGGCGTGGTCTTTTGAAGGTCCTAAATACAGGGCAAATGGGCTTCACCACCTGCAGGGGAGGTAGTTGCAAATCAGCTAGAGAACTCAGCTGTTCGGAAGTGAATTGAGAAGCTCCTGTGTTTTAGGGCTGTATGGATATACAGTCTCCCATGCAAAATGGTTTCTACTAACATGACAATAAGCGTCTGTTTACAGAATATGAAAGCTTATTAATATTTTATGAATCTTTTATCGACTCCTCTAAATGTACCTTAATATAATATAGTGACAAAAAGCCCAGGCAAAAATAATTCTTAGAAAAGCAGTAATTTATGGAGAGTTTCTGTTCTTTTGTGCTGCAAGCCTTCAGATGGCTGCAAGCGCATCTTGTTTAAGGGACAGCTGGATGTCTCAAGCTGAGAAGTAGTATTTGCAGTTTCCAGTCTTTTTTTCCCGTCTTCTACCAAATTGTCAATATATTTGGTTTTTTTTTCAGTGGAAAGCAGAGAAGTGCTTGTCTTTCCCTGTGCTAATATTGCTAGATTGGCAGATGAGCTGTTTGTTCTATTGTGGTGAGATAACTCCATGTGGCTTTTATGTTGGTGCCAAACCTGGTGAACGAGTCTCCTGCTATCAGAAGGAATGTTCAAGACTAATAGCTCAGGCCTAGAAAAGAAGGAAATAATCATCTAGGGGTAGCTGAAGGCACTCGCTTTGTTACTGTAGGGTGGGTTAAGAGGGACTTCCTGGTTAGTATGTCCAAAGTGTTTGGGTAGGAGACCGTTTCTGTGGGAGGGTTATGAATGCCTGGCACTGCCACATTGGCTTTAGCACAGAGTTTCTATTTTAACTTGCTCTGTTTTGCTATTCAATTACATAAGCAGACATGAGTGAGGAATGCTCTGTGTGTGTATTGCAGTTCCCTGTCGCTTCGGGATTTCGCTGCTTGGGGAGGATGCAGTAGATGGAGTTATTTAAATAGAAAGTTTCCCTCTTTCCGTCTCATATGTTACTGTAGGTTTTTGGAACTAATGCAGAATGCCACTTCACGGTCTAGAGCTTTCCCTTCCAATTATGTTCCTAAAAATGAGTTGCACTAACATTTCAGATTTCTTAGACACACAGCAAAACTACTCGCTCAAATAATAACTCATTCTATTAAATACCCAACTCCCTCATGTATACTTCTCCTGCTCACCTTATTTATTTCCCTTGGCAGATAGAAAGAACAGTGAAGTTTTCAGGATTAATCACTAGTTGGACTTGTTGGAGCAGCCTGAGGGAACTCAGGTGTCCAAATCCCCAGAAGCCCAGCCAGAAGCTTTAAAATATGATTTTATTCCTGCCTATCAGCTCATGGGCAACCATGAGGTCAGATTAAGTCTTTCCATTCAATAAGTTTTTGTGGGCTAATGTTTACCAAGTGTTTGACATGGAGCCACTGGCTTTTTCGGCAGCACCTGCTGTCACACTCCAGGGGGTTCCCTTTCTACCCAGAGGTTAGTCAGGACCAACTCTGCTTAGTTGTAAAGTTGAGAACTTTCAGCCTAATATGATGACTCTGTGTAAAATACCATTTGCCAAAAATACGCACATATCTATATCTCTTTTTTTGTAAGCTTGAATTTTCCACTATTGATTTTTATTGTGATGAGTGATTATAGTGTCTAAACAAAAATGTGTATTGGTTTAAATAAACCAATTATCATCTGGTTTATGTCAGTTAGGATTGTGCCTATAAAGATTTTTATTGACTAAAGTATTGTGGATGTCTCATTAAAAACATTCCTCATAGCATATTGGTATCTTTATTATCTAATAAAACTTCAATGCTATGTAACATCTGATTTTATAATTTGCCATGATGTAAAATCCTATTTCCCTTTGAAAAGACAAATAGGTAGTTTTGTATTTGCAGCATTATGACTAAACTTTAACAACCTCGGCCACAGTGCACAGAGGAAGATGAAACAAAAATGAGTGAAAATGTTTTGAGGTGGGATTGTTTGCAGTTGTCCTCTGCCCCGTCGGGTGTAAGGCAGGAAGTCTGTTAACTGACTTAGAAAAAGAGCTGCCTCATTTAAATTTAAATTGCATTGTTCAGCAATGTTGTGTAATTAGATGGGAAAGCAGGAAAGTCCTTTTATTAGAGATGTCTTTGTAGCCAGTAGCCATGAAAGCCGCTGTGGTTGATGCTAATTACCATATTTTGTTTAAACTTCCATCTAAATGAAAGGATCTTTCAATTCAGAAGCTGCAGCCATACAAAAACCACAAGTGCAGCTGAATTGCTGCTGCCAAGCAGATGGGGCTTTGATCAGAATAAGTTATTTGCAGCTTTATTGTCTGGCTGCCAGGGTGGGGCTTGTGTGGAGCCATCGCGCTTAGAAGGGCAGGAGAGAAGCAGGTCTTGCTGATAAATAAGCTCATGGCAGAAATTTGCTATGCTGAGATAATTTTGGCAGATGAAAATCTTGATGTCAAGGGCAAAGCAGCAAGATACTTGTCACTGGGCCATTCTTCCATACAAGATGGTTTTGAAGGAATGTGTTTAGTAGGTTGGTTTTAGTGTCAGTGTTTTACTGCTCTGATGCATCTTGTACTGTATGTGGCAGACACCAGGTTTGCAGCCTCCCTTGTCTGAGATGCTTCGTGCAAAGGCTGTGCTGCAAACAGGTTGACTTTCAAAGCCATCAAGAGAGCAGCATCTGTGTAAGAGAAGGAAGGTGGGAGGAGGGACAGCAGCAGACCCAAAGAGATTTTTTTCAGTTATGTGGCATTCCTGGGATGCATAAAGGATCTTTGATTACAGCAATTTACTGTTGCAACCTATTTTCAACAATGGTTGAATGGGGAAACTAGGAAGCATTACTGTGCAGATCTGAGGTGGGAATATATTAAGCCCAGAAATAGAAATAACTGCAGAATTCGATTGGCAGGAGCAATAAGTGGCAGATTTTATTTTCTCTTTTATTTTTAAATTATATTGCTTTGCCTTTGCTTTTTCTCTCCTCTTCTTGCAGTGAAAATGGAACTTTAAAATGTGAATCAATTCTCACATCTTCTGTTATTATTAGGCAAAAAAAGGTAACTGAACATGGTCTTATTTGGGCTGGAGCATTAACTCTCCACATTTGTGCACTGAAGCTTTCTTAAGAGCAAAAGGTCTTTCACATGCAAAACCAGGAGGGAGGGAAGATACCCAAACCTGGCAACCCAGAGCTTTTTCAGCGTGTGCTACAAATGCCATGGCAGAAGAGTTGCGCTTATGGACAATTAAAGAAGGGAAATACTCAGATTACTTCATCAGAGTCAGGAGGTTGTGTTTACTGAATTAAATCCTTAAATCCTGTGGACTTGTTTTCTGAGGTGCCAATCTCTATGTGCTGATGCATGGGGTTTGGGATGTGGGCCTCGCTACATACCTCGAGCTGGATAATATTGTACCCCCCACAAAATAGCACATAACACTGATCTAGATCTTAAAACCCGTATGACTTAGGGCTGTTCGAGTGGACTGAAAATAAATCTGTAGACTTGCTACAACTGAATTCTGTTTTCACATGGTCATTGCAAACAGAAACCTCCAAACTCAAACTTATTTATATAATTTTTTGTCCTTTTTTTTCCCCATCAAAGTCCTTTTTCCTTTCGTTCTTGAGGTTTCTCTTTTTGTCATCTCTGAAAAAAAAAGATCTTGGTGCTTTAGACCCAAGAGGGTTTCAAAGGAAAACGAATGGTCCAGTCTTTGTATCAGATTATGTTAACAAAAGCATAATAAAGTTTAAACCCAAAGGGTAGTTCTTGGCACTTGGAATTTTTAATCACGTTTGTAAATCAAGCATTGTTTTAGAACAGCAACACAGATGTCTTTGTTCTACATAAATTGAGTGCTCCTGCTAGAAAGAAAAACTCTGAAAGTATTTTTGGAGTTAATAAATAAATAAAAAGAAGATTTGACATGCCATGTTCAAGTCGAGCAGATTTTTGATACCAAATCCTAAGGTATGTTCAGAATTTTTTGACTGCCTTCCATCTTCCAAATGAAAACATAGTTGAGAATATGTATCAGTAATTTAAGCTCTGGAGTGTTAATGTTAACAATGACAATTTGCTTTTAGAAGTGTAGTGAGCTTAAAGGAATTTGAAAGAATGTGCAAGTGTCATAAGCAGCATGGCAACATATGAGTTGCCATACAAATCTCAGCTCTTCGGCACAGATGACGTGCAATAACTGTGCACTTATGAGTCAGGCATTTAAACATGTGTTTCAAGATTGTATTCATCTGACTTTCTGAAAGATCTTAGACAACTTTGGAACATCTCAGGGTATAGTTTTTGTAGGGATTGTGGATCCATAGGACGGGCCTTTTTTTTTTCCCTCCATGATGGCAGTGGATAAACAGAATCATTTTGTCATTCTTTTTGGCAGTAATATAACTTTGTTGAAAAAAATCCTTTAAAATCTACTTCAACTTTTGGCTTTTCTCCAGATATTGAAGGCGCCAGTGTTGATGTCGAAAAAAGACACTGATGATTGGCAAAAAAAAGATACTTTGATCCTTTCTTTTTGCATTTGGATAGAAGATGCAATTTGACTCAGTTGGGGAATTTGGTCTAATCAGAAGGTATTGGTAAAGCTCATGTTTTGATCATACACAGACAAAGCTCACTCTGCTGGCAGCAGATGAAAGAGTTTTGTTGTCTTGCTCTGAAAAATTTAAGATGGAGTAAATAGATGAACAGACCTCAGTGTGTGCTGCACACTCATGTTTAGCTTCTGCTATTATGACATAATTGAACTTTCTGAAGAGATGAGCCTGCTGCTTTTGCTCCAGTTCACACAAGTGCAGTAATTGCTATAGACTGAGGTATATGCAGGATATCATTGTTGCCTCTATTGGACTTCAACACAGTGTCAGAGAGCATGTTATTACTCAGTGAGAGCTATTTACCAGTAAAATATCCCGATTAGTTCACAGACTTAAATTGCAGGTTGAATGTTACTGTGTAAGCGCAGCACTGCTGGCTTGCTAATGAAATCATCCGTGAATTGCAGCGTGATAAACTTTTGAACTTTCCAAAAATAAAACAGAAAAAGAACTAAACATCTAGCTTAGATTGATAAAGAATATGTCTCCATATGCTTAATTGTTTAAAGATAAGTGCGTAAGCCTGGTCTTTCCATAGATCCCGTGCATGAATGCAGGAACTGCGTGCAGAGTTTGGAATATACATTACCTTGGCAGTGCACTGAAGGTCGCAGTTTTAGGATTTAATATTGAGGTGATGAGAGAGGTGATAAAGATCACAATCGACTTGGAGCAACAAGGAGCAGGACACGGAACTGTGTCATTTACTTTGCAAATAAGGCATTTGTCCCTCATTGCTCTGCTCGTTCAAATGAGGTGAAGGCAATGCAGAAAACCTGGGAAAGCATCTTCATAAACTAAGAGTACTTGTCATATATGTCCATTTATAATCACGCCATGCTGTAGACCCAGATATACCTCTCTTGGTGAGTTTATATCTTTATGTATTTGGATAGACATATTAGAATAAAAAAAAAGGTTATTGAAAGACCAACCATATTAAATTTACCTTTTTTTCCTTTTTTAAATGTAAATATATTTTACATACCATAATCAGAATGACTTTACAATGCACAAGTTTATTTTCTTGTTAATGGTTTATTTAAAAATCCTAGGGAACAGCTATACGGCTGCAGTGAGGATGGTTTGCAAATTAGAAATGCTTTTTTTTTTTTCACTCTCTTCCTAAACTAGGAAGGAGTAGAAACCAAACTAAATTCCTGATCATGTGCAAATAATCTAAAACTGGCAGCAGTTTCGACAAGAACTTCCCAAATTGTGAAGTGTGGATTGCTGCCATTTGGCATGCTCTGCTCAGTTGTGCAATGTCATGTAATACAGTAGCTGGATGATTTTCCCATATTTTAGGAGACTATATAAATACTTAAAAGGTTTCATGTAGTCACTTCAGCATTTTCAGCTTTTCAGGAAATAGCTTCGTTTTTGATTATTTTAGTTTAATCAGTTTCTGTGAAAGTCATTAAGGATTACTAAAGCAAAAAGCTCTCTGGGTTATGGATTTCTGCTCTTTAGTATCTGCAAAGCAGTTAGTGCATTTCTGGATAAATTTTTAAGAGCTAATTTATTTGTGGAAATAAATGTTCAGCAGGCTAAGGGTGAAATTACAGTGTGCTCGTGGGGACATTGTTCATGCTCTTTCATGCAGCATCTATCTTTAGCCTCCTCATTTAGCCTCTGAAGATTCCCATCTAGCTGGAAGTGAGACGTAGGTGCCCCCCAGCAGGTGATTTATAACGTGATGCAAGTGCCCACTCTAATTGCTCCCTGGAGGAGCCTGCCCGTATCCGTATATGAAAGAAAAGACCCTCTATGTGTTTGTCACTGTGGGGCTGTGAAGAATGAGTCCTAGCTTAGGCACGTGAAGCTGAATGTCTGGAGTAAACAGTGTGAATATCCCCCTTTGTGCAAATGGGAATGCCTGTAACAAGGTGATACCAAGCAAGTGGCACACTGCAAATTCCCACCTTTGCTTATTAGACTGTCATCCCTGTAAAGCTCCTGGTGCAAGGATGGGAAGTTACTTTGCTGGTTTATAACACACACAAATATCGTGGGCTCTAGATTTTTAATCATAGCTGCAAAGTCTGTGCCTTTCAGCTGGACTTCCAGACTTTATGAACAGCAAGTAAGGTCAAGGATTATAAAAGAAAATATCCTAGTGCTGGTTGAAATATATCATAGCTAGTAACGGTGATGTGCATGTGTGGGCATTATACATGTCTTTGCTGTATTAGTGGACATTTATTGATGGAAAAATAGATTAATAATGAATAGTTCTTTTTCAAGGTGTTTACCACAGCAAATTCAGAGTTTAGGCCTCACATCCCAATCCTAATTGTTGACTTTGGATGCCACAATGTAGGAAATGAGAATTGTAATATTATTTTGAGTTAAGAAATAGATATTGTTCAGTTATTTCTACTATTAACTTTACCCTTTCTAAAGGTGGTGAATTCTGCTGAACGTGCTTTGATGTAACTTAAGGCATAAAAATAGGGAATTATTTTTCCATAGATAGCAACTAGCAATTAGAATAGGAGAAAACTGTAGCAATTGGGTACCTTAGGGAGGAGTTTCTGGGGTTTTTTGCTTTATTCTTAATAGCAGCATTGAACTATTGTCCTTGGTTTTATTAAACCCAAACTCTTGAAAGGCAGCAAGTTTGGAAGGCAGCAGTCAAGTTCATACCTTCCTTTTGTCAGTCTCCATTTATAAACCTAAGTTTGCAAATCAAATGTAATACATATAATACATTTGGTTGCTGAAAACTCATATGAATCTAATATTTTAGTGAGTCATATGTTTTAAAGTAACAGAACCTATTCTAAGAGGATTTCCCTGCATATAACTAAAACTTATTTCTGAGTAGGTTCACTAAAACACAGATTGATGCTTCTTGTTCTGCTGTATCTACAGAATATCTACATGGTGAGTGCTGTTAAAAAAGAACTATACTTACCTAATATATTGAGAATTACTCTAGAGTGTCATTATGCATCTCTCAGTTTCGGGACAATTTCCTCATTTAGAGCAGGACTTTCCTTTCGTACAAGGACTTGGGGAAGAGGCCCAAAAGGAGAGAGTGTGAGGGAAACTGAGGGAACTTCCTCTTGGTTGTTTTACTCTAAGTCTCCTTCCTCTGTGTTGGCTCTGGGTCACTCTGCTGCACTCCTGGCTCGCTCGAGGCAAGGCAGTAAGGAGAACCCACTTTGCAAGCATCGTGATTGTTGATTGCTGTTGGAACTAGTCCTTGAAAAGCTTTTTTGCCCTTACGTGTGCAGGAGCAACGTTCAACATTAGCTCAATTATTTTTCATTAGATGCTTAGTTTCTATTTTAGGCAACTGGGTGTAGAGCTGGTAGAGATGGTGCAATAGTGAAGGCTGACTCATGTAAGCAGAAAAGAGGGAGATCCAAGGCTGAACTCGCATCTATCAGATCCTTTCTTTAGTATTTGACAGCCTTATTTCCAGAGGAGCTTTACATTAATTAAGGATTCAGTACCTTGTCTTGAAGATGAGACAATTTTGTCATTGCTTAATCATTGCTTAACTAATACAAACAACGGTTATTCATCTGTGTGCTGTTAACAAAATATACAGTAATAGAATTTCGGTATCAGCATGTGTTTGCAAGCATCTTTCCTTAACTACATCTTTCTAGCAAGACGATCCTAAATGAAACAATTGCTAGTTTTGTTAGGTTTAAAAAGTCAATTATTTAATTTGAAAGGACTTAAGGAGTCCTAAAGTGCATTTGAGTAACAGTCATCTTTATAACATACTTCAGGTAGCTGGACAGATTCTTGATGTTAAATTTCCATATTCTCAAAGCTACACTACTTCAAATTGCAATTTCTGTTGTCAGCAGCATGACTTCATGTTAGCTATCAGTGTCACCTCTAGACAGTAATTTTCTAGATAGTGAATTTTGCAATATTGTGATTAAAAAAATGGCTTATTTGGCTAAATGAATGTTAAGATTCTCCTATGTATAGGATTTGACTCTTCTCACATTGTAGCTTAGAGGTAATGTTGGATTATATGCTTAATGCTTTTTAATTATCTCCCAACAACACTGTATTTTAACTCTCAATATATCTATTAATATATCTATATATTAATATATCTATTAATTTGTAAAGAGAGATTATCTTTTATTGAGGAGTCAAAAGTATTTAAAATTTTGTTGATAAATCATTTTACTTAATCTATTTATAGAGTTTTCTTCTACTTTATTGAAATGTAGAAAATTATAGACATAATTTTTCAGGATGCCATATTTTTGGTTCTTTTTTGGGATAAGAATATGTTTTTATAAAAGCTATTATTATTCTGACTGTAATTAAACTCTATAATTAAACTTATTTCAATTTAGAAATGTTGATAGAATTTATTTAACTTTTTGGATTAGCACTTTCAGAAGACCATTTCACAAGTCTTTTTTTATTATAAAGTTTCTTACAAATAAGTCCTAGTGTTAACTATCTAGCAGTCCAGAGAAAAGCATTCACACAGAATTGTGGCTCACTTGCAGGATTTAAGCTGTTTCACAGGAAAAAAAACAATTATTTAAATAACAAAGCAAACACCTGCTCCTTAGAAATCCACAGTAAGTAAGTTTTTAAAAAAAAAAAAATCCAACCCTCTAAACATGGTGTTTGGAAGAAAAATGAGCTAAGCAAAAGACCATTGTAAGCTCAGCAGGTAAACAATGTAGTCAAGCAATATAAACAATATGTTTATAGTCTTTAAGTGCCTGCACCTTAGTGAGTGCCTCCTGTACTGAACATGCTTTTTGTTAGTTTTTCTGCAGCATCCTCCTTTCATCTCTGGAATGTGAGTACATTTTGACAGTGTGCGATTTCTGGCTTTGTCAAAAAAAACCCTGCACATGCATCTTCCATCTGTGAGATTTTGATTTTTTTTTTACTCTAACAAAATTGTAAAGATCTTGAAACTTGATTTCCTTGGGTTTTTCTAAAGAACTACAGTTAAAAGCTTTGAAGTGTGTAGTATCTGCAGCAGCAGTTCCTATGAATGGGAGATCAGAGAGGTCTAGTAGATGAGTAGCTATGTATAGAGTTTCTAAAAGCTTGCTATCTTGACCATTAAAAAAAAGCTTCTAAAAATATTCTTAACAAACCACCTGGTAATATTGTTCAGTGATTAAAGAAGGTAAATTTGGCTTGAATTCACTAATTTGCCATTGTGGAAGCTGTTTGGCAGGAGCTTTCTCCTGCACCAGTTAACGATTCAGCTCCTGGCTTCGTGGGTGACCGCTCTGCAGCTGGGGAGCGGTTTTAGCGGCCTGCTCGCCACGGGCGCCCTGCTCCCCGCGGGCGCCCTGCTGCGAGGGGATGCGCTGCACTGTGCCGGCCCGCTGCAAACCGAGCCCCGAGAGAGGCCTGCCCTCCTGGAGCGCTCCTCCAGTGAAGGATTGAAGAGCTCCCTCCTACACTGTGTCAGCTCTTGTTTCTCCATATTTTATTTTTCCATTAGTTCACAATCAAGCTTTGTTTTCCTGCTGCATAGCTTGTGGAAAAGGTATCCAGGTAGGATCATTAGCTGTCCATAGGAAGATGCGGGCACAAGTGCCAGTTGTGTATGTGCTATCTGTCTCACCAAATACTCCCAAGTACCAACCACCCCATGAGGAGCTGATAGTGATGACATTTCCTTTCTTACTTTGCTTTCTCCTAATGAGTGAAACTGAGGAGTTGCTAACTCAGGAAAGTAGAGGGGAGTTCAGCATTTCATGGGAAGGAAAGTGTCTGCTTGGGGCTGCTCTGCTCTCTCTGCTGCCACTTTGATGATCTGATTAACTCATGCCCACAAAAGCTATCCAAGTCCTATCTTGGATAGCTTGGATATCCAAGACCTTGGACAGATCTCCAAGTCCAGGATATCCAAGACAAGCCTTCAGACTGTCTTTTACTTAGTATTGAACGCGATTATTTCATTGGATTCAAACATGAGGTGAGAATCAAGAAGATTCTCTAATATTCTTTTTTCAGGACTGGGCTGATTGCTAATGGCAGTGAGTGAGAGCAGGACTCCTTGCACGCTCCATGCAGCGGTTGTGTTCTGCCAGCTTGGGCTCCCTCCAGCCAAGGGAGCCTGGCTGCTTTGGTGCATTCACCTCCAAGCTGCCTGTTCACCAGACTAGAGATGCTTAGCGGGAAGCCTTAGAAGAAGATTTACCTAAGATAGATTCCTGACCCTTACATTTAATCACAACAGAGTGAAGCCTTTCCAGCAACAAATGTCTGTAGCTAATTTAACAATAAAATTCAGTTTCTTAACCCATGCTTGAAGTGTTTTTCTTTAATTCTTTCTTAGTGCAAGACGTCTAGCCCAAAAGCAGTTTAGCACTGCTTTTACTTTTTTTGCTTTAGACTTAGTGGTCTCCAGCAGCATCCTGGTTGTCTACATTTGGTTTGGCTAATGCTGATGGTGTTCTGTCTACTGCATGTAAACAAGAGAAGTGAAAAGTGCCAGCCTTAATAGACTCTTTCCTTTTCTGAATGAAGAATATAGTGTTTCCATGTGTGTTTTGTAATAAATCTTTTAGATTCTGTATCTTTTGCATCAAATATTCAGTCTTGTTTTTTTTTTTTTTAATAGGTCTAAAATATACTGGAGTGTGAGTTTGCAGGGAATACGCCTGACTACAGAAAGGGTAAGAAATGCCTTTCCTCTGTACTGGAAATTGGGCTTGAAACATGGAAGCTTGCAGAAAATACATATACAATTTAGATATCACCAGGGGTGTGTTTGCTCTGAAAGATGTGCTGTTTTGTTTTGTGACTGTACGATACGACCTGGAGCTACCCTGAGAGGTGAACGTGGCCTTGCCGGCCTGCTGGGGGCTGTAGGCAGTTCAGCTGGAGCCGACTGTGTTACCCCTTCTGTGGCATCCACTTGTAACCAGCTCTGGTTGGAGCAGCCCTCAGGGCAAGTGAACATTTAGTTGCTTTTCAGGAGATTCTGATGCTTTTCAGTATTTTGTGCATCTTGAAGCCAGGTTTGGGTGTTTGGGCAAACTGCAGCCAGGTGTGTGACTGAGCGTGCTGGTTCCTTCAGACAAGGCGCAATGTAAGATTTGTTTCATTTGCTCTAGCTGTGCCTGGAGTTTCAGTTTCTGTTTTGAGGGCTGGATCCAAGCTGTGATAGAGATGGAAAAAAAAAAATGGTGGATCTCAAAGTCTGGAACCTTTCAGACCAAATTGTATATAACAAAGGGGAGCCCTGAAAATATTAGCCCTGAATATTTTCCCACTCTTTTCCAAAAGGAATAAATTAACACAATTTTATTTGACCTCATGTTTTAGTTTTAAAACTCAATTGTCTCTTCCTTGTGGCATTATGGGAGCAACAATTTCTGTATTTCCTCACTTAAATCTTATTCAAAATTCACAGGCTTCCTGAATATTGGCTCTCCCCTCTACCTCCATATTTCCATATTCTTCTGTGACCTGCTCTCCATGTCCGAGCAGCTGTTGCTACTACGCTACCTTTTTCCCCATCTGGAAGGCAGATGGGCTAATCCACAAAGAGCCAGTATTTGTTCATGGATCAGTTTTCAGAGGGTCTGAAGTGAACAACTGACAACCTTCCCAAAGATGCTGAACATGTCCATGCCTGGGCAGTGTTCCACAAAGCAAGTAAAGCCTTTCAAGATTACATATTTAGGAATAGGAAGGAAGAAAGAAAGATCAAGATTTTATTTTTTAATGAGAAGATTGGCTTGCCTACTATGTTATGCAGGGATGTTTGCATTTTTTATTTCCATTTCTTTCCTAACAGAAAGTCCTATAAAAGGGAAAAGGTATCACTTTTCACCTCTCCTAAACAACCGTAACCGTAATAATGAAAGTATTTACAAATTTAACAAGGATTGTGTCATATTGAAAGACTAATTCCAATATGGACTAGCCTGTGATACTCTGGCATTTTCAGTTTCCTGCTGGCATGCCGCTTTTTATTTAAATATTTGTGCTTTGTTTCCTGGAGAGTTGCTATATCCTTGCTGTTTAAATTGGGTGTAAAATTATTTTATCCCCTTTCTAGAAAGTTTTGAAAAGTACGAAATGGGCTAAAACTCCAATCAGTCTTTCAGAGTTTCTTTAGCAGTGGGATGGATGCCACGGTGCTCTCGATATCATATAAACTGTGTATACATTACCATAAGAAAAATCCCTGCCCAAGGGCAACTTGTTTCTTTACAAATCCTACTTCTAAATCAGTCATAACATACTAGATTGAAAAATAAGTGAGTAAATGGTTTACAGCTGTATTTTCCCGGCCAAGTTGAATGTCTTGTCTTTTCAGACCTTGAGTTTCTTTCATAAAAGAGAATCAGAGAGACAGCTTCCCCTTGACATTCGCCCTACAGCAATATGGCTCTTTCCTTCGCAGAGACCTTTACAGTCTCTTGTGAACATTGTGGGTTCTCCCAGAGGTGCAAGTAGCACTTTACAAAAAGTATTTACAGTGTGTCTGCATATGCTGCAAGTTAGGGAAACCGGGCCTGCAGTTGTGACAGCTGCAGAAAGAAAATGATACGTATTTCACTTCACCACGTGCCTTGTCACGAGAGCAGTAGCACATTTGAATCGAGGGGCAGACTTGCTGCTTGTGTAACCAGCCCTGGCTATTGTGTGTTCCCCCTTTGTTCACCATCTGTCCTGCTGGAGCTGGCGTCTGCCATCTGAGCGTGGCCCCCCTCATGCTTAATGCTCTCATTAGGTGCTTATGGTACCCTCAAAAAACACAACCCCAGAGACAATTGGGTGCCTTTGTTTGGTTCACACTTCCACATCCCCCCGGCGCTTCTGTGCGTGCGCCCTTACGGGCAGCCTTTTGTGTGCCCGGACCCCAGATGGTTGCCTGCAGCCCCAGCCTTTGGTAGAGGAATCATATTCAGATTGTGTAATGGATAATAAACTGGACTGACTTTGCTTTGGATGTGAATGGATGTTTTCAAGGTGTAGGAACAAAACATCTCCTGGGGAAAATTGCCAAAGATATGTATCATAAATCTTGGGGGAAAGATGAATAGATTAGAACTCCTTCCTGGGTTTGCTGAGAAAACGGGCAGTGCAGCAGCTGAAGATTAAAACCCAGAAAATATAGTAGCTTTAGTAGAATATCTTTTAAATCTCTATTGTCTAAATGATTGCAGCTAAGCAGCTAACACAGAATTTTTTGTTTATTCTTGTATCACATAGGACATATCTGGAATACATTTCAGTTTAATTTTACTGAAACAGGACAATTTCACAGGTGCAAGATTATTCAAACAAGTTGCAAAGGCTTCACAATGCCTTAGTCTTTCTAAGGTTCTCTCCCCTTCCCTCTGCTCTTCGTGTCAGGGGAAAGAAATATGTGACATATTCCCCTAGTTGTGTTTCAGATGTTCGTAATCAATTTCAGCAAAAAAAGAGTCCAAATGGACATTTATCAAGCTTAAATTATATCATGGATAAATATTTGAGGACTGGGAAAACAATTTTTTTAACATCATTAAAAATGTATTAATTTATTTCTTTTAGCCCTCTGAGACATTTTACTAAAAAAAAAATGAGCATTTCTCTCTTTGTGAAAGTATTAATTGTCAGAGAGCTGCTTGGCATGGAAGGTAAGATTGTGAAACAGAAAAATTCTTGAGAATGCCTAATGTGCCAGGAATACTAGCAAGACATAATGCAGGTGTCAGGAATAGACTGGGTCACAGTGATAGGGCATCTTTTTTAGGCAGGGTATGAAAAATCCCTTGATCTTTGATACAGTGGTCATGGTTTCCACACATTCTGGTAAATACAGAGAGTCCCTGGAAGAAACGAGAGAGAAGCAAGGTTAAATTCTGTTTCTTTTTTTTGTTCTTTTTTTCCCCAAGAAGAAAGATCTTTCTATCTAACTTCTTATTTGATATTTCTGTTTTGAAATCTTGTGAAATTATCCACTAGCTACACTAGGAAAGCAATTCTGAAATAAAAACAAAACGAACAACAAAAAATAAAACAGTTTGCATCTGTCAAAATTATTTGGTATAATATGTGAGAGGTCCAGATATTTATTGTGTGCAGATGTGGGTGACATATCTTCCATTAGCTCCCACTGGCTACTCGTGACAGGATTTGAAAGAATAGCTGAATCGGAGAGGCTTGATGTAAGGATGCACCTTTCCTGTGTAACATACCTGCTCGTGCTGTGGTTTTGCACACAGTGGGCCTGTGACCCAAAACATAGAGCCTGCAGTTCTCCACAAGTGTTATTTGTGGATGGTGTATTCACATTAAAAGCAAAGATGAGAAAGAGAGATCATAGTGACTAATTCTAATCTTAGTGTTTCCCATTGGAAACACATGGGAGATCAGGTAGATGTAATTTTCTTTCAACTTCCTCAGTGGACAAGGAGCAGTATTATCCAAAGTGCCAACACTGCCCAATCTGAGCTTCCTCACGGTGACCTAAAAAGCTGGGGGGCTGGAATAGTCATGATGGGGTCTAAATCAGGCAAAGCAGATACTGATGCACTGAGAAGGATCACATGATCTATTGAGAATCCCCTCGCTCCCCAAGCAGTGCGAGCGAATCATTCTGCAAAACCAGCACCCTGCAACACTGCTGGTGCTGCAGGACAAGCACTGGCTTGGCTGGAGATGCTCCTGTGACAGCCATCATCCTTGGCCCTACCTTCATCTCTTCCTACTGAAAATACTGTTTTGTTTCTCTCTGAAATGAGCCTTTTTATAGTTGCATTTGATTACTATAATGTACTCTGGGAAGCGCTATGCAGTAATACCACTTGAAAATTAAAGCTAATGCAAAATGTGATTACAGGCATTATTAGATTTCAAAGCCAAGACCAGAGTTTTGTGACGTGAGCTACCTGCCAGTCACTTTCTGATGGGATTTTTGGTGTTGTAATGACTTCAAAGGGTTTCATGTAGTTTCAAAGCTTGTTCTAAGAAAATACCTTTTTGTAGTGGTTTGCAGCAGTGCAGATTCTTTTCCTAAAAGAAAGTGCCTCCTCAGAGATAATTTTTGGACAATGCTTTTAGTGTTGAAATGTAGCAAGTAATTTGGCCATTCAGTCTTGCAGAACCCAAAATAAGTAAGTAGAATGGATCCTGGGTTGGTTTTAATAGTATTTTTAAAACCATTGCCATTGTTTGTTAATAGATTTCATTAAATATTCTAAGTTTTACTTGTTTACACCATCTTACTTGTAACATGGGAGAAGTAGTTATTACTGTGTTCAAGAAAAATTTCCCCCAAACCTTGGACTGTTCTGCCTTTGTGTTGATGGAAAGTCAAGGTGTCTACATCCAACTAAATTTGGATTAGAGTCCAGCTCCACAGAGAAGAGAGTTTGCTTTAGACAGCTAAAACACAGTCCTTCAGATGGGTGAACACATGAACAAAATGCAAGGGGAGCTAAGCCACTTTCTTCCTATCTGTGTCTATTGAGCACATATGCTCTGAGAGTTGTTTTCTTCTCATCTGATGTGTTTAAGGGAGAGACTTAACAATATTACAGGGGATGAAGTGTGTAGTAAACTTAAGAAACACATTTGATTGTATGCTTATCTCCACTTCTGCATAGACTAACTTTTGACATTTCAAAGTAAGCTATTTCTGACATGTTAAGTATTTCTGCAAGTCATCTTTATTTCTCAAATGGGGCATATAAAAATCTTTATCCTCTTTTGAGGATTGTTGAACTAGTGAAACATTTATGCAAGTGCTAACGCCCTAGTCTTAGAAGGCTTTCATTGTTATGATCGCAGCTGACTTTGAATTTGGAGATCTTCTCTAATCTGTATCTTCTGCTCAATGAACTAAGGGAGTTGAAGCTTACGGTCTTAACGCACATATTTTCACTTGCTTACTTAGTGGATGTTTCTCAGGTTGAGAAATGTGTATTGCTCTTGGCTTACCTTTCTCAATGTGTGAATTTTATTTCCTGTGGTAAATTGGAAAAGTGGGAGATTGAGGAAGCTGAATAATGAAGACCGACTATGTGATTTAAAGGCTGTGGCATTTGCTGTGTTCTGCCTTTTTTTGTGCAGCTCCAGGAACTATATCAAATAGTTGTGTTTTTTGATGTATGCATCAGGGTTTATCTTGAAGGTTCATTATGTCATTACACAAACCTAAATCACTTCCTCACCTCCCAGTTACTGCATAACATCAACTAAAAAGAACCTGCTTTACCTATATCATGTCTTAAGTCTTTCAAAATTGTGTGTTAATATTTTAAGAATTTGATTATCCCCTATTCTTTTGATGAGACATGCGGAGAGGTGTATACATTCCCATCCATATACCAACAGCATGTGCTAGCCCTCATTAATCAAAGTGACACCTTCTACACCCTCAAGTGTTCTGCTATTTGCACATGAAGCGTGTTCCTGAAACTGTGCTGCCTGATTGATCTCTGCATTGTTCGATTTTCAGACCTGGGTGTCCAAGGCTAGCTGCAAAGACACAGAAGTTGACATCTTATGTGATTTCTTTAATCTTCTTTTGTAGAAGTAGTATTAGAAACCATCTAAGAGCTCTTTCCAAGGTCTGTTCTTTTTGCATCAAATATAGCACAGACATGACAGGCCACATCCCATCTTATACTGAAAAACTTACTCTTAGTGCCAAAAAAAGTGTTTTGTGACCTTCTTGCATTGCAAAAAAAATGAGAGAAGTAAGTTTGTTTAAAAAAAAAAAGGGAAAAAAAGCAAACCATTCTTGAAGACTCCTTGTGTGTGTACTCAAACCTTCCCCATCCTAGGGCGCTTTCCAAAAATGAGTCTGGGAATGTGGATTACACAGTACTTGCATCCAAGAAAACATTAGGGCTTAAATTCAGTAATTAGTCTATTAGTAAAGCACACAGACTGCTCATTTCAAGATTTTTGCCTGTGTCTATATAAACCAAAGATTGTTTGGGGAAACATGAAGCAGTAGAAAGACCTTTCTAGGCTTAAAGATGTTCATTACATATAGAAAACTCCCACTCATCTATTTGTATTACGTTTCCTGTCTTTCTCCCAGAAGCTGGGAGCAGAGGGATGTAAATTCAGGGCCTGGAGGGGGAACTTAAGGTTAATGCTGTTTTTCCAAACATTATAGTAGGAGTTGTGGCATGTGGGATGCTGAGTGTACCAGACGGTGCCCACAGAAGGCACTGTCGTTATCCTATGCTCTTTCCACCCACACTGCTTGTGTGAAACACATGATCATTTTTCCTATCCTTGTACTAAGGACATCTTGACTGACAATTCCCAGAAAAGTGTTAGCTCTAAGAAACAGGAGAATCCCCACTCTCTAATCTTCACAGTTTAAACATGAGTATTTATCTTATCTGGTTAATCTCTTTGAACTTGCTAAAAGTCACTCTGAAGATTTCAGTAAAATAAATAAAAGAAGTAGGAACAAATATCACAGTAAAAGAGCTTTAAAAATAGTTTTTTTTTTCTTTCCTCTCTCCATGCCCTGAAGTATGAAGTAGAACAAGCAGAATGTGAAGAAAAATACTAGTGGGCAAAGTGGTAAGTTTTCCAATGTATATGTTTTTATTATCTTATCCCATGAGAGGCAGTTCCCTGTGTTAACTTTAAGGTGTGTGTTGGAGTCTGTGTGAGAGGTGAATGAACCTCCATTGCAGCAGTAAATTCCAGGCTGTGGCAGGAGCGCTGAACGCCCCGGTCCCTGAGGTAAATACCCGGATCCCTGCAGTAAATGCCCGGGTCCGTGCACTGAACGCCCCAGTCCCAGAAGTAAACGCCCAGGTCCCTGAGCTGAACGCCCTGGTCCTTGAGGTGAATGTCAGATCCCCGAGCTGAATGCCCTGGTCCCTGTGGTGAATGTTGGATCCCCGAGCTGAATGCCCTGGTCGCTGAGGTAAACGTCGGATCCCCGAGCTGAATGCCCTGGTCCCTGAGGTAAATGTCGGATCCCCGAGCTGAATGCCCTGGTCGCTGAGGTTCGGATCCCCGAGCTGAATGCCCTGGTCCGTGAGGTAAATGCCCGGGTCCCCGAGCAGAACCCCCCACCATCCCTAGGAAAACGGGGCCGACGCGGGGAGGGAGAGGGCGCCCCGCTCTGCCGCCTCTCCTGCCGGGGGCTTCAGGGCTCGCGCGAGGAAAGTTCCGCGTGCGGCTGCGCCGGGCGGCGCGCGGGGAGGGAGCGGCCTGGAGCGGCCTCGCGCCGCCCCCTGCGCCCCGCGCCGCCTCGGGCGGCGCCCGGGGCTCCCG
>JAUBOD010000633.1:1105533-1122103 GCA_032353885.1 Nothura maculosa | reverse complement strand
TAGCTCTACTGAAATCTCGGGCAAAGCTGCACATAAACTGTCAGGAGAAACGTTTAATTTCTCACCATACGCTCCTTTTTTCTTCCCCCAGATAGTTTTCAATTAGATTTTTTTTTGTTTAAATAGACTTTTTTTGTTTGTCTAAACCTGTTTGTTTTATTATATTTAAATAATCTGTTACCCTTGAGATGTACTCTGAGAATGCAGCACAATTCTGTCTAGCTAAATCTTGGTAAGAATTTTCCCTACAGACATGCAATCAGAGGATGAAGTGTTAGTAATTAAGCAGCTAATGCTGTGGAAAAGCAATCTTTAGCTTTTGGGACAATTTAGCGGGAAGCAGTGTATTTTGGTTCCTACTTTAGGAATGAGAGCTAATTGCTCACTGCCACCACCCCAGCACATTTCTTGTCCTCTAATCCTAATTTGTTGGTGTTTTCTGAAGGAGCCTCAGCTTTTTCTCAGCAGCTCTGTCACTACTATATCCTGTCCTGTTCAGTGACTCCTGCTTCCAAGGGCCTCCTGCCCCTTTCCCGGTGCTCTGGGCACCGCTGGCTTCATCACTGCAGGCTGCTGCCTCTGTCCTGCAGCTTGTCCCTCCTTCCTGTTAGTACACTCCGCTAAGAACTGATTCCTCCCTGTCTTATCCCTGACTGTAGGTGAGGCACTTCTTGCAACAGATTGTCCAGTGACCTCTTTTCTGCCAAAAATGTGCTGTGCTTGTGCCTGCTGTTGGGTGCCATTCAGCTGATATAGAAAGGAGTAGTTCCCCAAATCCCTCTTTCCTTTTGCAGATAAGGGTTCACTTTTAACAGTGTATTCACAGCCATATTTTAGCGCTTAGCAAGAGCAGAGCCTTTTTGTGTGCTCTTTTCGACAGCCTGTGTGTAGTGGGTTGTGGCTAGAAGCATTGCTCTTTGGCTTGACCTTTCTTGTGGCTGTTACTTCTCTTTTCTTGTGTGCTGTGATGATGCTGTCCTTGTCTGCACTGATAAAACTGCCCATGTACAGATATACAGGAACACTTGTCTCTTAAGATCTTTTCCCCATGTGATTTGTACTGTTTCTTCCTGGAATTTTTATAAATTGAAGGGGTGGTGATTCTCTTGCAGCTTTTGCTCTGAGGTTTCTCTGTGCAAATATTTTTTTTTCCATGATGCCAACGTGCTGCTCAGTCTTGTCAGAGACATCTTTCCTTTACAGTTTAACTCATGATCCAATGTTCTTCTACAGAAAGCCCAGGTAATTTAACCATGGTTGCTGCAATAGCTAGAATCTACTGCCAAAGTAAAATCTGGAGAACATCTCATTAATCTTCATGTACTAATGGAGAATTTGAGAATCTTGACTTGCTTTAATTCTTTGTTTTGTAAGTAGAGGTGAGTTTGTGGGAACGTGTCCTGATGCTGCATGGGTTTGCTGTGGTTCTTTCAACAACAGAGCAAGGTAAAGCCTGTGTTTTTGGAGTTAAATTTTGTATTAGCTTCTTAGCAAAAGACTTGGTTAATGCTCGCCTTGACTGCATGATCCCAGTGAAGGCAGGGAATTTTAGTAACTTAGTTTTTTACTTTGAAATGTTTTGGAGTGGGACTAATCAGTCAAGACTTTCCTTCACGCCTGTCAGCAAATCTCTATTCAACATATGTTCAAGAAAAGTTTCCATGTAAATGCAGCAAACCTCAAGCTTTAGCACCAAGCCTGAAGGCTCAGGCAGAGGAAAAGTTGCATTGGAGATGACTGAGAGCACCGCAGCTGGGGGCTGGGATGAGGAGGGTTCTTTCTGATTTTTAAACATTAATTTTGAATTTTTGTTGACATCAAAATGCAGAAGGTAAAATGACAGTACCCCCTCTGAGAGGATTTCTGATAGTGATCCATGACACAAATGGCATGAATTTATCAGTCTCTTATGATGAATAAGAATGTAAGACTGTCTTCATGCCTTATGTTTCTGTTTTGAACTATGGAACTTTCGCACTCAGCATATATCCACGAGCTGTTCCTAAATAAGTAATCCTTTTAGGAAGGATTGGTGTTTTTAGCACAGTTTTGTTTTTGCTGTGTTAATTCCTTTGCTTCACTGGGTAATTTCTCCTGGCAGCCCTGATATTGGCTTGCATTAGTAACACGCACTGGTGGCTCATGTAAGATGCACTGTTTTCAAAGGATTGGTGAGGAACTTTATAAAGATTAGAAGCGTTTCGAAGGCATCTGAATGAATGACTCTTCTTTAGTGATTTTTTTTAAATTAGTTGTAGTGGGAAGCCAGTGTAGGCGCTGTGAAGCCAGCGTGTTTCCCGCAGGCAGAAAGCCTTCCCGCGGGCCCGATGAGAGGCGACGTGCGGGCTGGCGCCGTGTCCGGCGGGAGCTGTGGGGCTGGGGCTCCCGGCAGGATCCTCTGCCTCTCAGGAAGCCGCGGTGCTGCCCGAGCTGCGGCAGGGCCGCCCTGTGCGGCTGCGCTAGCTGGAGCGGGCGCCTCGACGCCGCGCGCGGCTCTCGCGTGAGGGCACTTCTAGCTGCAGTGTGCTTGCCAGATGTGTAAACAGCTTGCTGATTTTAGTGGTGTGACCTCCTGGCCTCTGCCTGTATAAACAACCGAAGGCCAAAGTGCAGGGAGATCAGAGCGGGAACCTGAGACATCCTGCCAGATCTGCAGGCCATTAAGGATACGTTGGGATTCGATTACAACAGATCCCTTTGTACTGCCAAGTAATTTGTTTGTAACACTTTTGGGAAGGATTCATCTGGTTCTCCGGTATTTCAATGAGCTTTTCTTATTTTGTTTTACTCCAAGGAAACTTCTAGTCGCCCCGATGTGACCCAGGCCCCTAGTTACTTAAAGGAGCAGTGGACACATCCGCAGCTCCCGCTCTGGAGTGGCCTGTGCCCGTTGGGGGCTCCTGCCTCTTGTTTAGTCATCTGCTCTGCTGATGCTGCCTGAGAAAGGGACAGATCATCCAAGGAAATAAATATTTGGGAGATCTAGCAGTTCTGAGTCTTCTCTCCTTCACCCCCCCTGCAAATGTTGCAGGAAATTTGGTGGTTGTAATGAAGATTTCTCTGGAAAAGCCTTTTGTGAGATGCCAAAGGCGCCTGTGTTGCTGAGGCAGCAGCAGAGTCCCCACACGTGTGGGCTCCAGAAACCTTCTCCTGCTGCTGCTAAGCTGTGATCGGTCTCTCCTAACAAGTCGGAGCTCATTCAGTGTTATAATTCCCATTCGGTTTCTTTATCCAAAGGTTTTTCCGCCACCTAACTTTACACTGTGTGCTTGTACAAGTGAAAACAGGAGAAAGAGGGCTTGCAAATTTTCAGTTGCCTCTGGAGGTGCTTTCTGTAGCTTTTGCACAACACAGTAATGGCTTTGTGTTTAGAGTTCTACACATGTGTTCTGTCAGATGTGGGACCTGTCCATCTGTAGCATTCTTAAAAAATGTCCCCTTTGTAAAGTGCCGTAATCACACGGCCTGAGGTAAGAGACCGGCTTTCAGCGGTGCCCTCCTGCAGCCACATTTGCTGCTTTGCATGTGGGGATTTAAATACTAACATTGGGGAGGCAAAGCTGGAGGACGGAATGGGGTGGGAGAAGTGGAGAGTGTCCCGGGGGACAACTGAAAATACCTGGGTGGAGAGAGGAGGAGAAGCAAGAGAAGTGGCAGCCACATGGAGAAAGGAGCCTGTTGGAAGAGGAGACTGGAAGAGGCACTAGTGGTGGAAAGGGAGGGAGAAGACACGTAGGGAAGTGTGGTAAGAGGATGTAAAAAAAAAAAAAAAAATAAAGAGTTTGTGAAGGAAATGAGTCCTATGCAGTAAGCGAGGATGCCCGTGGGGAAGGAAGGGGCAGTGTGGAGTGGCTGCGAGAGCCCACGTCCCTCTTGCCTCTGCAGCAGGTCTGTGGGGCCAGGGCCGACGCTGGTACCACGGGAAGATCCCAGTGGCTCTGTCCCAGCCGGAGCAGAGCCCTGGCCCTGGGAGCCGCCCGGTGCGGGGCGGGAGGCTCCTCTCGCGCTCGCTGCCTTCCTGGCACGCGCTGCGGTGCCGCTGCGGTGCTCACAGCATCGCACCCGCTCTCTGCTCCTTCGTGACTTGCTAACTGAGGTTTTTCAATTAGAATGGAAATATGTGAACTATTTGTCAATGTTTGTGCAGATATTTTCCTGACAGAAGTATTCATTATCTTAATTTCTACATACTTAAATGTTTTTTTTAAAAAAAGTTTTACTTTTCTAAATACTTGCTATAACTTAAATCTGTTTTTTTCTATATAACAACCTATATTCTCAAAAATTATTTATTAACTTCCATTTATATCTGATCACCACTAAAAGTTTGAGGGGTTGTATAATTTTATTAACCGAGACCGGGTAAGAAGTTTAAACAGTCTGTGATGCAAACTCCTTGAAAACACAGCATGTAACTGAGTGCATTTTAAATACTAGAGTTGTCCTCTTCTATCATCATCCTCTGGGAACGAAACTCTTCCTAAGCTGGGCTATGTGAGCCATTCCCACACAAATGCAAACAATTTCCTGAGAATGCAGTTTTTTCCCCTCCCCTAACTAGCTCACACTGAGCAATTTCCAGATTAAGGCCTGAAGGCCTGTCTTTTTTTTTTTCCTTTTTCTTTTGAATGCCTTTATATCAATAGTGTGTGTGCGCACTGTAATCTTAAAAGGGGACTGAAAATAAGTTTGTCATCAAAGCAGTTTTGAGCTGAGAAGCAAAACTGTAGTTTGGGCTTTGACCCAGGTAGGGTTGTGCCTGCAGCGGCTCTGGGGCCGGGCAGCAGCAGCTCTGTCACTCGGTACTTGCAGGTCTCATCCGGACGCTTTGTTTTTCCTGGACATGTCGAGCCTGGTGTGGTCTGAGATGCTTGATTTTACAGCTGATGTGGTCAGGGGAGTGTGTGTAAGAGGCTGCACCCAAGCACTTTGAAGGAAAGGGCAGAAACAGAGCTTGACTGTTTGCAAAAGTCTCCAAGTTGCCTATTCTGGGGGCAGGGGGAAATCCGGCCACCCCCAGGCTGCCTCGCTTGCAAAATCTTCCTGCTGCCATTAGAGGATCCCTCTTGGGGAATATGGTATTGTGCAAGTCACCCATTATTTTGATTTGTTGCTAATTTTGGAGCCGGGAGAACCCTCCCTGCCTGGGGGTTCTCGGTCAGGCCCATTGAGTGCAGGCAGTGCCAGGGGCCCCTCCCAGGCTGCAGCCACTGCCCGCGTTCTGTTCCCCAAATCTCTGCAATTGTAGAAACTTGCTCAGGGATCAAAAAAGGAATTTCATTTTATGTAAGAAGCATGAGTGGGGCTATAATCTAAATGTCACTTTTAGCATAAACACAATAAGATCCTAGTGCTTCTCCGGATTAGCATAATTTTGGTTTAACTGATAGCTACTTTCAAGGTGTCTGCTCTAATTTGTAGAATGTTTTATTAAACCATAGTAGTAAGCATAATATATCAAATAGGAAAGCAAAGCTTTTTATGTGAAGAATAACAAAATATCTCTTATGTATGAGGTAAAGCTGTCAGTTTGCTTCCATGTACTCTGAAGAAGTGACGTGTCTGGCAGCAGCAGGTCGCAGACTCCCGAGGGGGCTCCGCGGACGTGCGCTTGTCTAGGCCGCAGAGCCTGGGCCGCCTTCGGGACACCCGTGAGCGCGGCGGGGCGGCCGGCAGCCTGAGCAAGGCAGCGCAGGGACATGCGGAGCGCGGGCTCTGCCTGCACCTCAACTGCCTTTAGGCAGGAGGAGCTGCTTGAGCCTTAGCAGCTCTGTCCACCTTGGCCAGCGACTCGCCCGACACACGTCCCTAGTCCTCAGTCTTGCTCTGTCCCATGTTCAGTCTCCCTTAGAAACGGGATAAGATGTGGGCCCTAAACCTATTCTTTTTACCTGTCTTCTAGATCTCTCTGCACTTTTCTGCTGCCTTTGTAGTGGTGAATGTTTCCGATTGGGATAAGGCTCTCAAAGAAGGGCCTTTGTCCCCTCAGCGTAATATCTGAAAATGGGAACTGCTCTGTGCTAAAAGCAAGTGAAGGTGGGAATCGGGTATTTAGGAGGCTGTTCCACAGGGAATGGTGGAAAGGTGGTGAGGAAACCATATTCATTCCTATAGACCATGTGAAAATGCACATTAAGATGATAAAATTTCTTTGTCTGCCTTCTAGGGTTAAGATTTTGAGGCCTAAAGGCAGCTGGTGAATCTCTTTCCAAAGGCCAAGGTGAGGGCACTGTGAGGATCGCAGGCAGCACAGGCGGCAGCCCTATCCCCTGCCTCAGCTTTGGCAACACTTTTAAATCCCAATTTTGCTCAGCAAGGCCGGGCAGGCTGAGCAGGGGCTGCAGAAGCAGCTTTCTCATGTGCACTTAGTGCTGTCTGCTCCCCTGAGAACGAAGCTGCCTCTATCCAAGGGTTCGGGATGAGAAAAGTTGAGTGCCAGGAGGTCTCACATCTCAGCATGTCCAGCCTTGAATAAGGGCCCTAAAACTACAAAAAAATAAAAAAGCAACCAAAAAAAAAAAAAAAAGGCTTCATCTGGCTGTCAAAAAGTGAATAGTTTTGTTTAATGTTGAAAATCACAAAAAACTGATGCAGTTTTAAAGCATTCGCTTAACCTTGTGGATTAAGAAGAAGCCAAGGGGAAATGGAGCTTTAATTTATAAAAATGGCCTGGAGGAGGATGCTGGCTAAATAACCTTTGGAAATCTCTACCCAGCCCAGAGAAATGACTGTTTTGTTTTCATTTCAGTCATTTGTAGTCACAAGATTTCTTTGTGTGAGTGTTTTTTTTACCCAGAGCACAGAGAGAAAATGGAGCCTTTTCATGCAAGGGCTTGTTGGTTATTACATGGTACTGTCACAGAAGGAAATATTCTGGTTTAAGAGGATGTTTTGTATTTTTCTGCAGATCTTTATCTGTTTTTAGATAATGATTGCCATGTTTGACTACATTAGAGCTGGACAAATAAGGCTCCGTTGACCCAGCACAGAGAACCCGTGCCTGGTAGGAGATGTCTAGAATGAAGGAACAAATATATGTGAATGTGTGTATATACATACACACGTGTATGTATAAATGCAGGTTTATTCATGGAGAACCTATTCTGAAATTCTCATGTTTCAAAAATATTTCTGGAGAAGTGCACACAGCTGCTTCATTAGGCACTTAATTGGTGCAGACAGCAGTCTCTAAAGATGTTACTGCTCTTTTTGTCTGCTAGGTAATTGTAGGAGGGAATTCAATGCCCTCCAGGCCACTTCTCCCGCTATCAGTCTCCTGTTGTTTCCTGCCTCGAAGGAAAAGCTGCTAACACTAAATGATTCCTGGCATTTAATTAGGTTGACAAGATGCATGTCCTGCATCCGTTAGCAGTCACCGTGTGCAGCATCTCCAAGGTGCGTCCTGGGTGCCCAGGGACTTGCTGCTCTGCGGGGCTTGTGCTTGGGAACTGCTCTGCAGCCCTGGTAAGTGTGAGCTCCGTCTCTTTCCTCTTGCTCTACAGCTGTGAAACTGGAACATCCACCACCTGCATGGAGACCTTGCAGTGTTTTAGCCGGAGTTCTTGTGCTCGAGCTGCAGAAACACTTAACGTTGCTCCCACTGAAGCCTTCGGTGGCCTTCTCTAGTGTTTGTCAGTTCTTCTGATGTTCCAGGTGAGGAAATGAGTCTATCAGTTAACTATCTAGTTAACATCATGTACTATAAACTCCAGTGCAGAGGGAAGCTTATATGGCGTTTGATTTTATGGAATCAGACTGTAGAGTTAGTGCTCGGATAAAAATTAAATTAAAAATTTGAGAAGAATCTCTGCTTCTATTATTAGAAACTGTAATAAAGTATAGAATTATTAGGCAAGTGGATATATATGCTAATAATTGCAGTGGTTTCACGGAGGGGAAGTAAGGTGATACCTTCTCAGTGTTCTCTGAAGGCAGTAGTGCGGGAGTGGATCAAGGCTAGATCTGCTAGGTTTTAAAAATCCAGGTATTTCAGAGAATCTGTCAAAATTTTTCTGTAGTGCATCAGAGGTGGGAATTTTTTTCTTTTTTTATTCTTTATGAAGAATAGGATACAAAAGAAAGGAATAAGTGATCAAATTTTAAACTAGAAGGAAATCACAATAAGATTCCTAAGGATCTCTGCAGGGATCTACTCTGCTCAGTACAATGAGCAGAAAATGAATGTGAATTATCGAGTAATAATTAGTGTGGTTTTTTTTTTTTTTTTTTTTTTACTGGCTGTATAGGTCTAAACTGAGCTCCAGGAAGAGCTGCAAAAGGCTCTTGCTGTACTTAGTAACTGGGTAATAAATCAATAGGTGAAATTCAGTGGCAGGAGGTGCCCAGTACTGCGAGTGCAGGATAGGGAAGGAACCTGCCTGTGCCTAGTCCGTGGAGAGATCTCACACAAGGAGCTGTTGCTGCCTGGAAGAAGATCCTCAGGCCATGGGGAATCATTTTATAAAAATACCAGTGATGAGTGATCCAAAGGGCAAATGCCGTGTCGTGAATTGGAATGAAAGGTGAAAATTTGCAATGTTGTTGTGTCAGGAGCGTATCATAGTCCTGTGTGCAGGACTGGTCACTCTCTGTTCCCCCCCTTTTCAGTCTAAAAATAAATCTTAAAATTGAAAAATTAGCAGGCTAGTTAGAAACAAACAACTCCTGTGCAAGGAAAGAACAATTGTGTCTGTGAAGAGCAGCCACACAGGGTCTGACTGTCTTCGCCAGTGCCGAATACCAGACGGCTTAGGGACAACATGGAACCTGGAGGAGGATGTTTCACCCAGGTAATCCCTTAGTCCCTGTCATCCCTGTTCCAGACTGTGATCCTTAGCAGTCTGTTCCTGACCTCGCCATCCTGGATGCAGAGGCTGATGCCGCAGTTCTCGCATATGCTGTGTGACAACCACCTCCTTGCCTGGATTGCCTGGCCGCCTCGGTCTGGAAAAGAAATAAGTGAGTTCAGGAAATGTCTGTGCATTCATAGATGGTGTAGAAAATGACTATGGGTGGTCTCGTGTCAAAATCTGACAACTGAGGTGTTCCCATGAAATATAAGGTGCCTGGTTTAAAAAAAAAATATCAAACAGTGAAAAAATGTGTGAATCACGGCAGCAAGATTTTTGTGGGAACCAGAAGTATTCACAATAAATTAAATATATTCATGAAAGATCAGGCTGCTAATGAATGTTGAACATGGCTGTCCAGCACAGGAAACTTCCCAGCTGCTGGCAGTCACAGCCTGGGAGATTCCTAGAGAATCCCAAGTTTAGCTGTGCAATATCCCAGTGCATGGAGTCCAGGCGTAGCACAGAGTGTAGTGCCTGTGTTCTGAAGTTGGGATGCTACTTGCTTGCTTGTTTTTTTCTTTTATTTTTCCTGCCTTTTTATGTTAGGGGGACTTCACTGTCTTTTCACTACTCTGGAAAAGTACTTTGATAGCAGACAGAAAAATAAATGAGCTGTGTTATCTACCTGTAAAAAATTGAAGTTCTTTTCAGTGCTTTCCTGGGCAATGTGTGATTTATTTATACATTTACTAAAATTAAACTGCCCGAAGGTAACAGCAGTGTGAATTTGTGGCTGTGTGTATAAGGTGGGATAGAGAGCGTAACTTGTGTTTAGTGGGACGTCAAGCCCTGCAGGGCCCAGAGGAGCTGCAGGAGACACTGCGTGACCGACCGCCTGCGAGGGCCCCATGGTTCCCGTGCAGAGCTTCAGCCCTGCACTGAGCAGATTAAAATGAAGTGGAAGAACACTGACGTTAAAATTATCTGATATGCTGTTATTTATGGGCTTTCTGTCACCAGCTGAGTGTTTAAAGTATTTGCAGGAAACTAAACATGAGGTTTTTGCAAGCGTGTTTTATACAGTAGTTTCAGCTCCTACAAGAGCTTGACGTGGAAGCAGCTCAAACAGGATGGGACAGGGATGTTGGAGATGCCCCTGGCATGAGGAGCCCCTGGCGCCGCTCCCACCCACGGCCCAGGCTCAGGGCACCGTGGGGTCCCGGGCACCCAAAAGCCAAGGAGCAGTCGCTCGAGAGCAGCTGCGGGTCACAAGGGTATCCTAAGTGCAAATCCTTCCCTCCTGAGGTGTAAGGCAGCAGATGTTTTGTCTTCCTTTTATTTATAGAAAAGCAGATATAGCCCAGGCTGGGATGAGGGGCTGAGATAAGAAGCTTCAATTTACAGTGAAGTGCTCTGAGACCTGGGCTAAAAATGTGTGTGTTACTCAAGCTGGCAGCCAGCTCCCAGATCCACATGGGAAGCAAATGTCTTCTCCTGGCTAATTTTGTATCTGCTTGGTTAAACATGAATTTAGGAAAGTTGTGTTGACAGGCTGGCACATGCCAAATAATTCTGCGATGAGACAGTGTCTAAAATGAGCAGTTAGTCTGAAAATGTGTAAAAGTTGACATGATCCTAGCTGCTGAGACTGCTGACTTACAGCAGCAGCTTTTCCCGCTCTGGTTGCTCTCTGGTTCGCTTTGGCAGCGGGGGGTCAATAAGGATGATGGGTCTAAGTGGTGCACACTCGGTGCCCGGCCCGAGCCTGGCCGTGTGCGCGGGGAGGCTCTGGGGGCAGAGGTGCCGCTCGCTCTGCGCTGCTGTGGGCACCCGCTGGGCCGGGCACGTGTGGGCTGGATGCCCAGCAAGGCACAGGACCGGGTGGGAAGGTCAGCAGCTGACCTGTTGGAAAAGAAACAGTTAAGGAAGCATTTGGCCTTGCTCTGAAGCCGTGTTACCCTTAAGTGACATGTGAAAGCTTGGTGCGTTTTTAGCATTTAGGTGTGCGTGACCAGGTGAGTGAGCATTGGCATTCAGTGATAAATTTCTGAGCAAATAAAACTTTGGATTTTCATATGTTGAGCAGGAAAAATCTGAGCATCTCCTGAGCCGCGGATCCCAACGCTGCTAGAAGGAGGGATTGTGCCTGGCCTTTGTGCTCCACGCTCGCCCAGCCCTCCCTCGCCCTCCATTGGCCTCTTCCTGCAGGCGCTCTGCAGAATAGGGTTAGTCACCAGGCTGTCATTAACAAGAAGTTGTTTGGTCTTCACTGCTGCCCTTCTAAAGCAGATGAGCCCTTTAAAGTGCTTTTGTCTGGGGATCTCCTCTGTCAGTTCCCTGTTTTCGTGGCTGTGCTTTACAGGCTTTTAGCTTTCCAGGCATCTGTGCGCTGCAGAAGCGGCTCCAGGCTTTCTACTTGCTATTTAGTTTCATTACAAGTATCTTTGTAGCAGAATACTGCTGTGTTAGGGGTAAACACTCAGTTTCGCTTCCTGCTGGAGGTTGCTTTGTTACGAAGAAACTTTTTGTGGAAACTTTTTGTGGAAAAGCTTTTTCTGCCCGTGAGCAGCGCTGGAGCTTTAGCTTGGCTCTGTGTTCCTAGCAAGTTCCTAGGAAAGTAAGGAGGCAATAAATAAATAAATAAAAGTTTAGCCGCTTTTTTACCCTAAAGATTTGCTTGGGATGTGGCCGAACTAAACCCCGTGGCCTCCTTGGGTTTGTGCCTTACATCTCACTTTCCAGCTGCCCAAGGGCTCCCTTGGCTTTAGCTCTGCCCTTCCTTGCTCGGGATCTGCCCCTTGTGCCCGGGTCCAGTGGAGAGCAGTGGCGGGTCCATGCAGGGGGATCCAGTTTTATTATTGACTTTTCTTAAAGGGATAGTTTGACCGAATATCCCTCGAGAGTGTTTCTGTGGATGAGCAATTGTCTGTCCCTTCTATCCCATGAGGGTGAACTTTGAAAAATATATGGGTGAATCTGTGTGTGTTTCTACTATGGTTTAAGTGTACAATTCTGTTATAAGTTTTAGAAAGTACATCTGAAACAACTGGTAAACCAAAGATACTCTCTACTGAAACTTGTTCTTAATTGTTCTTAAATTAGCTCTCTTTTTTAATTAGAAGCATTTTTATTCAGAGAATTTCATGTCTTCTCTTGAATCACTTTTTTTTTAATGTATCTGCCTCTATTTTGGTCAGCAACACTGAGCATTAGAACAACTGTCTTCTGTATTTGCACATTAGAGATTGTGTTGCCCTCTACAATGTAGCTTGGAATTGCCCATGTCTCCCTGTAGGTCAGTTCCAGCCAAATGCTGCTTCACTGGTAGCTTGGGCATCTTTATTGATATTTAGGAGTTGTGTTTTAGAGAAGGAGATGAGGAAGAGCTGTCACAGTCAGCAAGCCCAGGCTACAGAAGATCCAGCCAGGAGATCCAAAGGATTTTCCCGTTTGGTCATTAAATACCATGTAGTTAGAAACGTTTCTTTTAGGCAGCAGCCAAGCTAATGGGATTATGGATGTTTTATGTTATATCCATATCAATAATGCAGTATGGGCCACAAAAACAATTTTTTAATTTTTTTTTTTTTTGCGGGAAGTGAAAAGAGAATTTAACTCTGTTAGTTATGTTAGCTAGTATGATGGGGAGAGATCTGTCTGTAATTGAAATGTGCTGCACATTTGCTCTGCGAACCTGTAGCTGGAGCAAGAGGGACAACTAAAAAAAAATTGTATTTGTAAGTATTTGAAAGTGATTTTTCAAAGTGCTTTGAAGTCCACTTCAAACGTACACTTGCAAATGTATGTTATGGCATTTGGAGCAAAGAAACACACTTGGGGGGACAGTGTGGCAAGGCCTGTGCTTTATAACACAGCTATGGTCACTTGGATAAAGAGAAAAGCTGGAAGTGGGAATGTTATGGATGTGTGTTCAGCACCAGAACCTGAACCAGGCAATTGTTTTTGTTTAGAAAGTATTGAAATGTGTGTCTAAGTTCCTTTCAAGTTAATGACATGTAGCCATATGCTGAAAGTTAAATATGCTGAAGAGCTTCCTGGTGTCTGGCCCAAATGTATTGAAAGGTGACCAGTTAACCGGTGGCACAGGTTGCTTGTAGGCACAACTGAATTGAAATGCAGTTCCCTAATGCTAAATATACAGCCATGTACAGAAATCATCAACTGGGGTCATAAACCTACTTGTTACAAAAGGAGGAAAACTCACAAACGCTGGGTAGTCTTTGCTCAAGTCTGATCTTGCAGGTGTGGCACAACCCTCCTGCGGCTGCCGGCACGCTCCATCCCTCCATCCCGACATCCATCCCTCCCTGCATCCCTCCCTCCGTGTGCCCGGGGCAGCTGCCAGCCTTCCTGCCACATCTCATTGGTGCCCGCAGAGCAGCTACGTGGTTTATGTGAGAAGCCCAATTTCGGCAGTGCTTTTGTTCCTCGCAGCACTTTGTCTTCCAGTGAGAGATATAAATATAGATAGACGGTTCTGTTGGATTATTTCCAGTTTTCTGTGTCCTCTTTAATGTGGATGAGAGGAGGAAGGGCACTCCTTTCATTAACCTTTGCCAACCCTCAAGTGCTGACCTTCATCTAGAAGCCCTGAAACTACAGGATTTTGGGAGTTTTCCTTCACCCTTACATTGTCCTGCTTGAGTGGCTGGTCGGTTTGAATCCAGCAGGTCACTCAGATTCACTCTATTTCTTTGGGCTGGTGGTTTCTGAGGTGCCTTTTGCCTGCAATGGAATCTTAAAAGTGCCAGACTTTGGGTGCTGCTCTCCCCTGGCACACAGAAAGGACATTGCTTTAGAAGCCGTGCAAAATTCTTACAGCCTCATTGCTGCTTAGCTTTAGTTTTTTCTTGTAGGGTAAGCGAGAAGTGGCAGATTGCAAAGGATCCTCAATGCCCTCAGACTGTCGCTCCGGCTTCGTGTTATTTCCAGTGATTTCAGCTGAGGGGAAAGAAGAAAATGATGAATCATCCATCAACTTATTGTGAGCCAGGGTAGGCAGTTGTAAATATATCCTGTCTGGCGTTTTGGTTCCAGTAATCAGCATAAAATAACTGCTGACATCACAAAGGGTAACTCGGGGTCCTGTTCATTTGAGAGGAAACAAATGAAGTGGGAGATGGAGAGGAGGGAAGGGGTAGAAGGTGCTGAGATAGCAGAGCCCGAGGGTCCTGGGTGTCCTCTGGGGCCTCGAGGGCCTCGCTCGATGGCTGTAGCTCTGGGCTGTGTCCCGAGCTTCCCTCGCACCTGACCGTGAGGTGCAGAACCTTGTGCGAGGAGAAACCCGTGGCACGAGGAAGGGCTGTCCTGCAGTGCACTGTGTTATTTTAGAGAACGTGGGGTGAAATGTTGAAGTCAGTTTGCAGAAGTATTTGAGAGTGATGTGACTCAAATAGGATGTGTTTTTAATTTTCCTGTTACTGCCTTATGCCTTTCCATGGTGCAAGGCTTACAAATTACAAGTCTCCAATTAAACTCTGAAATAAATGGAAGCGTGTGAAGTGAACCAATTTCCCCCGCATACCTTACTTGGGATACAGAGGCACTTAAGCAACGTAGCTGCTTGCAAAGGCAGACAGCAAGTGCCGAAAGCGAGCGTGGAAGCCTTGACGTTGCCTTCCATGGGGCTGCAGGGCCCGGCTGGCTGGTGCCAGGGAAGAGGAGCTGATGCTTCCCAGCGACCTGGGGCCAGCCGGGGTTCCTGCGGAATCGGAGCTGGGCACCCAGAGCGTCTCCATGGCCTCTTTCTGCCCGGAGCCCTTTGTGCTGGAAGCGTCGCACTAGAATAAGCTGGTCTGGAATAGCAGCTAAACCCTATTGACTCTCGCCCGCTAGCACGGATTCATCATCTGCTAAATAGGTCTGCAGGGTAAATTACAGAGTTTGCATTTGTTCAAAACAGGCAACTGTGCAGTGGCTCATGCACTTCAGCACAAAGCCCAAGGGAGATGTGTGTATCTATACGTATGCTTTGTTTCCATGTCCTTATCAAGTGAATCCGTAGGTTGGAAGCTTTTCAAAGCAGCAAGCGGAGCAGCGGATTGCCCCTCTGCTTGGCCTGTGGAAATGAGATGCAAGGCAAAATTCAAGCGGGGATGTCTAGATCTGCAGCTTTTGGAATGGAAATTGCTTGCAAAACAAAGATGTTGCGTTTCTGTGTGTCTTTGATAGCTTTGCTGCAGCAGGCAGGAGTGAAATGTAAGACATTTAAATAACAAAACCACCAGGCCTCCCCAATCATTCATTTTACCTTTCCACCTAGCTATCTATAGTCTATATTCAAGGAATATTTGCTTCTGTCAAATATTTCTCAAACTGTCTTGAGTTGTCCAGTCCTGCTAAGCAAATGATTAAATCAAATGTGTAGATCAAATATGAGCTCCATAGATTCACACACGCGAGCTCGGAGGGGCAGGAGCTCCAGGAGCCCCTTATTGCTGCATCGTCCTCCCCGGCTGCTCTGAACTTGTTTAGCTGCGTGAGAAGTGAGCGTAAATTTTCAGTACTTGTAGCATAGAGGTGCTAGGGCTTGATGTTTGATGTGAATTGTGTAACTTTAATTTTCTTTGGAAACTGCAAAGTAAGTAGTGCTTGTTCCTTATTTGTTGGAATTAGCATATAAAAAAACTGCATTTGTCCACGGGTGAGTCTCCTTTTCAATGTCAAAGCAAACAAATAAACTGGCTAGCTCTCTGCTCAAGTCAAACAGGCAAGACTAGAGCAAATCCAGTGAGAACAGGAACTGTAGTTCAGATACCTGCAAATAGGAAGTTTCACTGGGGCAAATGGAGAATGTTACTGCGAGGGAAGGTCTTAGCTGGATGGCAATCAGGAGCTTAGTGCTCGTGTGTTTTACAGCGTATTTCCTGCATCGGGCTGGTTTGCAGGCCTGGTGTGGGCAGTAGGGACAGACCTGGCCTGCGCGTTGCACGGGCAGGAGAGCAGAAGCAGGAACGTGGTACTGACTCCCGCGGCCACCGCGCTGCAGATGCGCACGTGCGAGACGCAGGCTGGAGCTGCTCCCACTCGGGCAGCAGCGCTGCTGCAAAGCTGCTGGCATCTGTGGTTCTAGGACCTCTCTGTAGCCTTAAATCTCGGCTCTCCTCTCCTGCCCTGTGTTGCACTTCTTTGCCAGGCTCCCAGGCTCCTTTTAGTTTGCTCTCCTGGCTGCGTAGGGCAGATGGGCACCGGCCGAGGGCACCCAAGGGCTCTGCAGGCGTCCCCAGAGCCTTAGCTCTGGGGGCCGGCCGGCCTCCGAGCGAGCGAGGGAGCAGCCGTGGCCACGTGGACTCGCATCCACCATTCAGCACCACTGAAGAAGCCCATTTCTTATATGAGGGGTTTGTAGGATGTCTTTTGAAGTGTATTTGGTTTTGCTTTGAGAGAATATTTTATCAATAATGAATTTAGCACTAGAAGTAAAACTTGTATCGGTACCTGTTTGTCTGCATTGAATTCTTGTAGGTTTTGAAGCTTGTGATTAGACATTAAACATGTTAATGCGACTGCCTAGTGTGTGATGTCAGTATGCAATTATGCATATACAGTATAAATGGTGTGTGTTTGGTACTGAATTTGGATTTTTAGTAAGTTAACATTTGCTTCTGCTGGAATAGAGAGAGCTTTGTGGTAACAGCAGATGACTCTCAATAGTTGTGAAACAAAAGTAATATTGTAAAGCTGAGTCATGTGTTTGTACAAAACATTCTGAGAGGAAGGAGCTGAGAAACATTTTTGTGCTCTGTGTTTTTCTGTTA
>JAUBOD010000633.1:1071265-1086377 GCA_032353885.1 Nothura maculosa | reverse complement strand
TCTTTAGATCTCCAAGCTTTTCTTTCTCCAAGGTAAATATTTAATGCTCCAAAAGGGGACTGTTTTTTCAATAGTTAAATTTACGGGTGAATTTATGGTTTTGGAATATTCCTCTCCCCATCTTGGCACAGTTAGAAGGTTTTCTCCTCAGCATTATTTTTTTATGATCTTAGTAGCTCTTTTAATGCCAGTGGGTATCTCCGTTTGCAGATACTGCTAGTGCTTCTGGATGGTCTGGGTGCATCTCGGGGTGCGTGCGGTGCAGGTGGTACCATCAGTAGCTCCTGGAGGTGGCTGAACTTTTCCTTTCCTAAAGGACCCAGTGTTCTGTAATATCCATGAGCTTTTATACCTGAGTTTCCATGAAAACCTGAGATTATTTGGTGTTGGGGTGTGTGTGAGAGGGCTCTGCCAGACTTCAGACCTGGCCTCCACTTCCTAATAACCCCTGCAAGCCGCTTTCCAAATACCCCTCACTTGTAAAACGTGCGGAGCGGGCGCTGCGGTGGATGGGGCAGCGCCCCAATTGCAGGGTGCACCAGGTGTGCGACAGTGGCAGCTCCCATGAGCTACTGTCTGCCAACTTTCAGTCTTAGTTTCACACACATCGGATAAACCATTTCAAAACCTAAAGGTGGGATTTTTTCCTGAGTTCATTTTATTAATATGTAGGGTTATCCACAGCCGCACAGCTTTTACCTGAAGTACTAGAGTCATATTTTTCCTTAAGCTCTTAAGCAACAGCCCTTCTCCTACTTCTCCAGAAGCTTAATTGTTGTTTGTATTCTAGATCAAATCTGTTTGAATCTTCCTATAAGTTTTATCTGCTCTTGCATATGGAGGAGAATGAAAGAATACAGTTAAATTTTCAAGTTGCAAACACGTAATCAGTACATGTAATTGAGCAGCTGCTGCAAGCACTTAGGAGCGTTTTCTATAGTGTTTGGAAATTCCCTGTGGAAGTGAGTAAGATAGGAGATACTCATTTAGCATTTCAAACTCAGAAGATATTCTAACCTTTCCTTAAATTATATTTTCAAGTGTAGGATTAACTCTGCTTACTGAACACTTGCACAGATGGCTACATTTTGCATATTCCTTTGTCTAGGAGAAAAAAGGGACCACATGATCAGTTAATGGCTTAAAACACTGTTAATCTTTACTTAACACCTTCTTTATGGGACCTCAGAGATTCTGGGAAGATGCTGGGAAAAATGTTGTTTACCATGTGAGACCTGTAGGATGTGTGTTGCATTCTGGGTCTGGAATTCAAGAGCTGCTCTTGCTCCTAATTATGCTGTGGAATTAATTTTATAGCTTCACCCTCTAAAATTTAATGTCTGTAAGTCTGGTATGCAAAAATAAAAAATATGACTATAACAATATATAGAAAAATCTACTTTGTTATTGGAATGAGAGCAAGTTTTTAAATCTTTTTGTAACCAAAATTCTAAATAAAGTAGACCTGAAGTGGATCTTATGGAGAAGGAGACCCCACCTCTGAGCCACTGACTCGTTATTAAATATCATTTTCAGCCTTTCAGCATAGCATAGAATAGTAATGCTTTTTGCTGGGCACTTCTGTGGACCACTGTACTTAACTGCAGACTCTAGGTATCAAACACTGTTTGAAAAGTAGCTAAAAACCCATGGAGTCCGTCAAGTGTCACCAGAACACATAATTTTAATGTACAAAAGCAATCCTTAAACTTGCTAGTATATCTTTAAATTGTAAGTCTTTAAATTGTATTTTAGCTAACGTATTGGTGGACTAATGCATAGTATGTGTAAATCTACATATGGTATTTGCAAGACCTCCAGCCAGAAGCACTGAGAGCAGCACGATGCTGAGGGCTTTTAACTAATCTGCCAAGTTTATAAAAAGATAGTACTATGATATAGGCATGGGAGGGACTTTTTATTCTCTTGTTTAAAAGTCTTCCTATGATTTGAAAAAGCTGTTCCCCTTTAAAGCAACCAGTGCAGCCTGCGGTTAGAGCTGCTCATGGAGGAGGATGCAGCGGGGCAGGGAGCGCAGGGCTCAGTGGCGCTCGCCGCTGCTTGGAGCCCTGTGCAGCTCCCGCATCCCGGCGCTGTCCGCGCGGCCCCTGCTCCTCACCCCCCGTTTCTGCACGAGTTCTGCATGAGTCGGGGCAGGACACAGGAGCCGCGTGGTTTGAGATGCTGCTGATCGTGAGCTTAGCTCTACAGTCATAACTGTTCTCAGTCAGGCATTTCTGACTTATACTTAATTCACTCCTATTATACTCAGAGCATTGGAAGGTGTTAATACATTTAGGGCTGTTTGTGTAGGTATCAGAACATAGCCCCATGCCATGTGCTCCCTGGCCAGCTGAATCCTCCCCCTGCCCCGACTTATTCTTGGGAGAAAAGATTAAATTTCCCATAGCTTTCTAGAGGATTTTTTTTTTGTCTTCCAATAAAATTCTAATTAAAAAGACTAAGAAAATGTTAGGAAAAAAGTAGTATTTGCTGAGAGATTGGTTACTTGTAAACACCATTTCCAGTTCCTAAGACACAGAAAGGGCTACTAGGCAAGGTCAGAAGTTGCTCGTTTATGAAACATGAAGAATGTTGTCTGATAGGCAAAGCAGGAGCTCTTTGTCTCGTCAGAAATCTGGAAATGCAATAACTTGCGATGCTGCTGCAAGTCTCAAGAGTGATTCTGGCTTATTTTAGGCTTTACAGATAACGAAACTGTCTGAAACTTTGTACTCGTTTATTACATGTGAAAGCATAAAATCTGTCTCTATCTCTGCTGATAAATGATCTTAGCCGCCTCAAGGTTGTGGTTTTTCCACAATAGCAGAACTATATTTTGGCTGTTTAATACAATACAGAATCTATTTAATAATAAATTAAACACTGTAAGGAGAAAACTGAATACTGAAAAATTAACCATTTTCTTTCTTCCATGTTTTTCAGCTGAACCCCTGCCTTTAATGGACTTGTGCCGACGATCAATTCGTTTTGCTCTGGGCAGAGACCGCCTGCATGACATAGAAACTCTACCTTTGCCTCTGTCTCTCAAAAATTATTTACAGTATCAATAAGACATCTAGAACCCTCTGGCCTCACATTGGACTAAATCAATGCAAATGGCAGAAAAATGTTTACAGCAAAATATGAATCTTCATGATGGACACTTAAGTGTTATTTAATTTTTAATATATATATTTTTCTCTGAACCAGTGATAGCAGATCACTGGGGGGATTACTCAAGAATGTGAAAACATTGATTTGATTAAGATTCATGAGTTATCTGTTGCCTCTTCTGTTTACAGTCCCGAGGGAAGTTCTCCTCCGTGGACTCTGCCAAATGCCAACAGGAAACCTGCCCTGCAAGACCCAATCTCCTGCAGGACAGAGCATTCCTCAGCAGTGTGATTTTTCTCCCTCTCTTCCCTACATATACACACACACACATCCCTTATAAATAATTAGCAAAGATAAAATCCGCATAGGTAAATTCTGAAAAAATGGTTAAACTTTGGTTTGGTTTCCAGAGTTAAGAGCTTTGAGTGTTCAGAATTCAACATAATCAGGCCTATAATGTTAAAAAATCTTTTCATAAAAATAGAGATTATTGCCTAGAAGGAGAGTGTGTGATTTAAGAACACGAGAGGAAAGAATGGTACATGGGTCTGAAAGCTCTGTTCTTGGCTATGGTAACAGTAAGGAACAGTCCATTGTTTTCAAGACCAAATCTTATCCCTCCAAAGCTCTGCGGTTTATGATGAAGTGTTCACTATCCCGAGATATTCATATTTTAGAAAGCTTGTCACTTTTTTTTATTTGAACAAATTTATAATTTTTATGTGGTATGAACTCTAAATACTTGGTTCTTTCTTTAATGTATGTGTGGTTATAATGTTTATTTATCTGTTTAGAGTCTGTGGAGTTCTCATTTACTGTTTCCCATCTTGGGGGGACTGATCTGTTTTTGTTTTCCCCAACTCCACCTGAAATGTATTATTTTTTCAGGCATATCCCATTTTAAGATGCTGCTTTCTATTTGCATTTCTTACGTGTTTCAATTAATCTGCCTGATCAGTTATCTAGTTTTTAAACTGGAAGTTGTTGTTATGGCAGGAGGTCGAATGTTCAGACTGAGCTGCCTTCAGCATATTTTAATGTGAATTTACTGATGAACGAGGAGAAAATTTCTAATAAAGTCTACTGTCCAAAATAAAACTCATGTCTGCTTAATGAAGTGTTAACTATATGTAGGACTGCATGGAAAATATAGACGGACCTGCACGGAGAGCTGCAGTTCAGTTCAGTTCTCCTGCAGCTCTGCTCGTGCTTCTGTGCATCCCTGCGTTGGAGCCGCAGCTTTGAGCCCGCGTGCGAGCGGAGATGGTGACGCTGCAGGTGACCTGCAGCCGCCTATTCCCTGGACTGAGGCTTTAGCCTGTCCTTGGGCAGGCGCTGTCAGGCAAAACTGCACTTTGAGACCTGGCCCAGGGCAAGGGGGTGAAGCTTTTGGTCGACCTGCTTTTGAGGTAAGCTCTCAGTCACCCTCAGACGAAGAATCACATGTTCCTGTTCTCTGACTGAATCTGAGATAAACAAGATGCGGCTCCACAAGCAAGAATGGGAGCAACCGGGGCAAGGTAACTTGGGGATATCGTAAATGGACTAACAAGTGTTTGCTTCTCTGAGCTTGACCCCGTGTGCAGCATCAGCTTCCTTCTGGACTTGCTTTCAGTGAGAACCAGAGATACATGTTGTATTTTCACCTTAGAATTGCAAAGGGGAGGCAATTACTGCTGTGCTCTAAGTTTCTTTCTTTTCCTGCTTTGTTTAAATGAAACCTTTTCTCTCACTAGGGACATAGGAGGCAGGAGATATAAAGAGGCAGTAACTCATCCAAATTAGAAAGTTGTCAAGTGATCACTCATAAGCAAGGTAAGCAGCTGTGTAGGAGTGGCATAATGATCATAATCATGATAGGCCTAATTTTTTCACCACTGAAATACATTTTAGATAAGTATCTCCTAAAATCAGTGCTGTATTGTCTATTACTAGACTTCCTGTGCCTTTTAATAACTGACACAACTGCTGAATAGGATGTTTTCTGTTTTTTAACTTGACCCTGGCAAAAGCTTTTTTAATGTGTCAGTTAAGTGCGAACTCCTATGGTGAGACAAGTTAATAGTACCTCTGTATGCTGATTAGCCTAGCTAATTTGCAGTTGGATTTGCAATTTCAGTTGGTGCCTCTTCCATATTCGCTCCTTTAAACTTGTAGAGGGACATGATGCCAATGCTAAATCCAAGTACCCTTATTTTTAACATGCAAACTTTTTTCTAACATTTAGGAACACTAGTTTTATTGTTTTATTTCTCCTTAGCTGCACTGTTGTGATGCTGTGGATGAGGGATCTTCCTCTTCACATGGGAGTAGGGCGCTCTCTGTCCTGTAGAGGAAGATATGCCATGAAGGAAATTAATGATCTTCAGTATTCCTGCTAACCATCTGTGCATGAGCATCTTCCTCTGTGAGGGTCTAAGAAAACCAGAGTGCCCATCAGTATTGCTAAGGCTGAGTGCAACAGTGAGGCTAAATAAGTAGTCAGAATATTTTCTTTAAAAAAAGTACTGAAAAAGATAAAGTTCATCATCTTGCTGAATTCCAGCCTGGCTGGTGCACTTCCTCTCATTGATCCTCAAAGTCCACTTCACTGGCATGCAAACGTTCTTGACTTTCTGTTATTGGAGTGTGTTGAGCAAGAGTTTATAAGGCAGCAATGTAGAATAATACATTGACCTCTGTTTCGGGTAAGAGCCAAAGCGTAAATTCTAATAATTACTTAGCCCATAGAGTTGAAACTTCTTGTTCCCTCTATCCTTCAAGCTTAACTATAGCAAGATAGCTGTCCAGGAGTCCATCCCAAGGGATATATCTTACTGAGAGGCTGATTACTTACTACAAAGCTGCACTGATAGGGGTTTTGCAGTAAGACTGATCTTGCATCTGTATTTTTAATTTCCAACTACTTCAAGCTTTCATCTCAGAACAAAACACAGGCAATAGCTGCAATAATTTTCAGCATTTAAGTCCTTGTGTATGAGCACAAGCGTGCAGTTCTTCTAGCATGGCCTGGGAGAATCCTCATGATTGACGTGTAAAGACTAACATAAACTCTTTACAGCAAAGCACAGGGCTTGCTGTTGTGGTATCTATGGGTTTTTATTATTATTTGTTTGGATTTTTTTTTTTTAAAAAAAAAAAATAAAAGTCCACACCTGTAACTAGTCCGAAATTAATCCTAGATGACTAGCACTTGTTAATAAGCAGATTGCAACATAAACTGTTTCACCTGCTCTTTGGGCTTGGTTTTCTAAAATATGCTTTTCCTTGGCAGTACAGGAGGTGAGTTTTGGATAAATATGTTATAGCTTTTCTTTTTTTTCCTTCTTCTTCCAGTATTGCTGTTGTTTATCTCATTTTTTTTCAGCTACTGGAGGAGTGGAGGCTTCATTTAGCCCCTTAGCAATGCTGCTTTTGCAGTCACAATTTAAAAGTGCAAAAATGTCAGTGATATTTTCTGCTTCTGTACTGCTCTTAGCTTTTAGACTTATTAAAACTGTAATTTTATAAAACCTAGCTTTGAGGTTGAACTTGAGAAGCCAAAATTTGCTATAGCAGCAGTCATACCCATTTCCTTACCACTAGGCTGGTAAAGCCAGGGCTAAGAAGGATTTATTTCTGTTTCAGTCTGGACCAAGCAAAACATACTAAAATGTCTGCATTCTTATCCAGAGGTAATATAATACAGTGCGTAGAGAACTCTAGAATTTGATTTTATACTTTCCATTTAATGTTTCTCGGGTTTAAATCCTTATGTATTGATTCAAACTGTTCCTGAAGGTTCTAACTTTGCAGTAGTTTCTAAATGTTCACTTGACTCTGGGAAAAAATGTTACAGAAGCAGGTACATATGAATCATTTGAGCATTCTTGATGCTTATAAAAGAGTAGCAAGCCAGAAATGCTATAAAATTTCCTTCTTATTTCTTCTTTGGTTGGTATTGCTAAATTATAACCATATGTTCTCACGTCACTCGGCAGCAGTCGCTCTGCAGTGAGCTCTGTATCAGATCCAGCAGTGCTCACTCAGGTACAATTCCCACCAACATCAGTGGGAGATCTGCCTGAGTCAGCACTGCTGATTTCGGTTCCCATGTAAAGATCTCTAAACATTTCCAATACACTGAATGGAGTGATACTTTATTATATGTAAGCAATGTCAAGCAGATGGTTTCAGCAGAAGTTTTTCGAATTTGGCAAAACATGCTGGCAAGTGTAGCTAGGTAAATGTTGTGAGAAAGCTGAATGAAGAAATGTGTCTAGTTGAAACTCAGAGTAATATTCAAAGGGAGTTCGGGCCCTTGATTTGTAAAAGCATTTTAATTTATAAATCTTTAAAATGTCACTATAGTTTTAACTCTGCGTATTTAATTTTAGGATTGAGGATCTTTATTCATTACTTTTTGTCATATGAAAATATCTGGTGATCATGAAATGAAAGTCCTTTGTTTGCTTGATGCATAAACACAAAAGAACCCCTTCTCCTCAGGATATATTCTCTGCAGATACAGACTCGTGAGAAATGCACACACACATGCAAAAAGGCAGGCCAAAATATTCTTTTTTTCTTTTTTTTTTCTTGATCACATCTGTTTTTTTCAGAGCAAAACTGCAGGGTGTTCTGCAGGCGGTGTCTGAAGTAAGCTGTTCTGAAGCATCTGTTAGAAGAATGCTCTACTGAGGTTACTGTTAAAGCCTGTTTGTGTAAACGGTAGTGGTTGCAGGAAAAAAAAAAAGGTTAGAGCTCTAGAAAGTAGCATTTCCCAAGGCATTTCCCAAATGTGAGAATAAATACCACACTGAACAGCTTAATGCATGGCTGTTTTACCTTCCCCTCTTTTTTTAAACCCCTCTACAACATACAAATAAACCTTTTTTTAAGCAATAGCTTATTTTTCCCTTCCAAAACAGTAGTTGTTATAGCCTTAATAACCCAGTGCTCCTTGACAGACTGCAGGTGCTCAGGCCTCTGAAGGACTCTGCTGTCCTTTGTCCCGTGTGGCCCATGTGGCACGTGGGCCACATGTCCCATTGGATTGTCATGAATTGGCTCCTGGGCAAAAAGTATGTGTGCTCTCTCCTTATCTCTGACACAGGGGCATGCGCTTTACTTGGGTCCTGAAGAGAGCAGTAATAGAGAGTAACAGAGAGAAAGTAGTGTCTCCAAGTGGGAAGTGATTGATAAATCTTCATAGAGTTCTTAAGGTTGGAAGATCATCTTTGGAGATGATCTATCCAACCCCCTGCACACATGGGTCGCCTGCAGCACGTGGCACAGGGTTGCACCCAATCAGATTTTGAAGATCTCCAGAGGAGAAGACTCCACAACTTCTTTTGGCAACCTGTTCCAGGACTCTGTCACCATTACTATTGATAATTTTTTCCGTTGGAACTTTTGGTGCTTCAGTTTGCAGCCATAGTCCTATCGGTGGACATCACTGAAAAGAGGCTGCCCCATCCTCCTCACCCCCTCCCTTGAAGTATTTATAGACACTGATCAGATCCCCCCTCAGCCTTCTCTTTTTCAGACTGAACAGCCCCAGCTTTCTCAGCCTTTCCTTACAGAGAAATGACTAAGCTGCAAATGGTCTACATTTTGCTTTGAAGATTTCTTTGTAAATCCTGCTTAAAATAGGTTGAGGAGCACATCCTTCATTTGCATATTTGTGAAAATTTGTGAGTTATATCACCTCTAATCCCTAGGAGACAGTAGATAGGAGTATATATATATTTTTAATGACTTTAATATATTAGGATGTACTTGCAATGAGGATAGCTACGTTCATGGTTTTTAATATGCTGTTTTCTGTGAATTGTGAAAGATACAGCACAAAAGGTAAGTTTCTTCAGGTTTCTAGGGAAAAGGAAACAAAAATAAGCAGATGTTTCTGATGGCTCTCATGTGCAATGAATTCTGCTGCCAGTTTCAAATACAACTCATAAGCCGTCATCACAGGCAGCTCAGCTGAGGTCATCATCCCTTCCATGGGCTGCCTGATCAAAGAGTTTCTTTGAATTTGTTTTTCTTTGAAAGAAAAGTATTAAATAGGGCAACTCAAATTGCAAGCTTCATCTGAAAAGGTGGAGTCTTATAATGAATAAGACATTCAAATTGCACTTGAAGACTATTCACAGAGATGCAAGTAACTGCTGAACACAAATTTGGGAAACTATTGTGTGTTTTTAGTGGCAGCGTGCTTCTGCCTTTTTACTCTTCACTAAGAAAATCAATTTGGCAAGTGAGTTGCTTCTCATATAACAGTGTGAACAGCTTTAAGGCATGTGGCTAGCATTTCAAAGTGAGTATTTTGGAGTAACTTCTCAAACACAGTAAAGATGCCTATGCCGATATGCTGAGGCTGGACTTGTTGCCTTATTTACAGATAAATAAAAACTTTATCTTATTTGGGAATTACCGAGAGACGTATCCAGGTGAGGGAAGTATTTTCTCATGGTTTCTCTAGAGATGGAATAAAACTCTACCAATTAAGCTACTTGGAGAACACTCAGCCTGGTATCGGCTGCTGCTGCCCTATGGCCCACGGTCTGGCACCAGCTGTATAAGCTGTGCTCCACTGCGGAGATCTCACAGCAAAAGATGGGACTTCTGAGAACTGGCACACAGGTGATCTAGTTGAAATCTGTGTGTGACATTTGTGACTAGTTTTAAACGCAATGCCTTTTTTTTTTTTTTTTTTTTCCCTCTGAGATGCTGTTTAATGCAGATAATACACTGTGGATAACATCTCCAGTTGTGCAGCCATTGATAGTAATAGCTACGATCTGTCAGTTTATTTGTGGTTGGCATAGTAGAGTAAGGACTTAGAGAAATGTTGCCTTTAATCCAGTTAGGTTTCTGTGAGTTAAAGCTGTATCTCTAATAACAGCCAATACACATGTAGGTAAAGCCTTGGATCTGTTTTGTAGATATATGCAATTAATCAGCGCTTTGCCTTCTGCTCTGTAGTAAAGATTGAAGTTAGCCCTGTAATATTGTTTCATTAGTTTTTCATGTTCATGGTAAAAATGTAAGCATCCAGTTCACTGGTTTTAATCCGACTGGATTTTTGACCTCACTAGTATTTGGCAATTGGACTATGTTTCCTAGGCTAAACTTCATACAAGTGCAGTTTCCAGTAAATCATGTTCAATAATATCTTCTGGGGCACAAGATACTCTTTGCTGTCTGAACTATTCCTTTTTGTTCATCTGTTTTTTCTACCTTGTAATTTCCTTCATTCTTTCACTGTCTATATTTGCAGAGTATCTTTACTCTTTTAATTTAAGATGATTGCGCATTAAGATGATGCTGATGACCCCCAAGAGCCTCCTGGAAGGCATGCTGAGACACCTTACGGTAGCGTTTTTCTGTTGAATTGGCCTCGTTTTTTCTTTGCTAACTGTCCAATACCCCTGTATGGCCTCAATCTACATATGCGTATAGATAACAAGGAGACTACTGCTAATTTGCAATCTATAATGTACATGTCTTTTGGGTTATATTTGCTTGTTATACATGCCCTTGGGAAAACTATAAGTGCTTTGACTTTGAATGAGCTCAGTTTAATCAGTCTTCTCAGACAGATTTGCAATATTTCAAATAAGAATTTATTTTAGGTAAATGTTCTTTCAGCTGTCACAATAATAGTTCAGAATGTGCAAAAGAAGAGCAGAATAAACATGGATTGTAATAATAAGGCTTGTTGTTGCTCAGTTTTAAAACTAATCATTTTAGTTTCCCTCATGTCTTTAATTATCACACCAAGGAATGTTATTCAGAGCTTTGCTGTTACTGATCACTCTGACATAGTTTAAAAGGAGGAAAAAAAAAAAAAAAAGGAAAAAGTGTATTTGGGAAATCTGTTGCTGTCTGAGATCAGTGACCTCAGTTTCCTGCAAGTTGAAGCTGGAAAACAGAAGAGGTTTGTGTAGCCTGATTTCTTGCATTACATTATTTTGTATTACAGAACTAAAATTTTTTAGTTCTCAAATAATGGGTGATGAACAGACACCAGTGACAAAGCTCTCCTAGGATGTGCTGTCCTCTGTATCGAAAGCTGAAGTGAGTGCCTTGTTGAATGTGTTACCTCTTCAGGCTGTTCCTAGCCTGTTTCTGAATACTTGTCTCTTGAATCAACGAACTTTGCGAATTACAGAAAGCCAAGAGGCATCTGGTTATATTCTCTTTATTTCTTTTTTAATTAAGTCTTTAAAAATTTCTGATTGTTTTCTATGTTTAGAATTTAATTTTAGAGATACAGAAAATGTGTTGAGAGTTTCTTTATTGAACTTATATGTAGTTATGGTCTTGCCATAATTAAGAGAGCCAAAGCACTCTTTTCTTTCCCTTCTGCCATAGAAAGAAAAGATGTACCAAGATTTTACTTTTAAAATCTTTCCCTTTCCCTAGTACAAACTTTTATTCTTAACATGCTTGCATGTCTGATACCTGCACAAGGTATCAGCTTTTATTTCAAATAAGCTTTTATTTCAAATTTTAGAGTTTTATCTTTGTTTTAGTCAGTAGTCTATGCTGATAGTCTGAAACTATGACTCATGGTACAAAAGTATGCCCATTTGGTTCCACTCTGCTATTTTGCCAGTGGAGTTTATAGTCTCTTTCACAGGGACTCTTGTCTTTTTGTTTTGGAGAAATTCCTTTAATCTAGATCCTTCTGCAGGGAGGCAGGACAGAACTGATACTATGACTTATTTGGAGGTGCCACTCTCCCTGTCCACAAAAGAGGTGTGGGATGCCAGGAGGAAAGCTTAGGAAATGGAAATAAACCAGAACATATAAATCTCAGAGATGGAGTCTTCAACTGATCACAAAACCTACGTGTCTTGGCAGGCTAAGTTATGCTAAAAATCAAATTTTACTTGTAATAGCAATTGCTAAGTAATGCATGTGGGACAAAAGCTCCAGCACACGTTTCCTAAAGTTCTTCTGTCAAACTCAAAGCAGATTTTCAGCTGTCAGTGCTTCTTAGCTCAAGAATTTTTTAGGCAAATTAAGCTGCTCTTGGCCACCTGTGGCTCTCCCAAAGCCCCCATACCAGATGTGTGCTTTGTATCTGCAGCATAAGCAGAAGAAGGAGGTCTCAGAGCCTTGTTATCTGCAGTACACATTAAGCAATGCAAAGAAAGTTGATGTTTTTGGGGGGCTGTGAAAAGTCAAGCTGCTTGCCTTTGCTGATAAAGGGAGTCAAGATGGTGAAGGAAGATTTTTCCTAACAGTGTTTTTCCACAGCGCACAAGTAGGTATAGAGGAGGAAAAAAGCAGACAAACAGAAAACGTCTTTTCACAGATTTCTAAGTCCAAAAGAAATTCTGAGCTCATTTTACTAGTAGTTTATTAGAAACGTCATTACATTTCAGTAAGTCAACTCCCTTCTCTTTGACTAAGATGCCTAGGTGGAGACAACTAGTGTTTCTCATTCACCATTTCTCATTAAAGCTTTTCCAGTTGTGCACAGTAACAACACATACGGCTGCAATTAAAGTGCTTTTCTTCCATTTGTCTACTGTGAGGTGCTAGGTGCTGGTTCTTTTGTCTTCTTTTATAAAAGAACACTTTAGCACTCAATATTTTCTTCCCAAAGTGATACCTATGCATTGTTAATCAAGTCACCACTTGATCATCTTTACGTAAACCAACCATATAGATGTTTTCTCATTTTAAGGAAACGTCTCTAACTTTTGATATAGATAGTTCTCTTTCAAATGTACCAGATTGTACTTTATCTTAATACTGATCTTGGAAATCAATGATCTACAGATCAGTTAGAAATTGCTGCTCTGATCCTGTTCTCCTCCTCATTATTTACGTGAGGAAACACATTATCTTTCTCACTTTTTCTTCTTTTTTTTTCTTTCTCCTTAATTTTACCACTGGTTTGCAAACTGTTATATTTATTGTGACTCTTCAAATATTTAGCTGCTCCTTTTCAAAATAGACTCTTCTCTCACTAGTAAATGATTCTCTCTTTTGATATCTAAGCTTATTTCTTTACCAAGTGATCTGGTTCACTCAGTAAAACTGTCTCGCTCCCGCTTAATATCCATCAGCCCTTCTATCATCTGTAAAACTGATGGGCCAAGATTTGATAGTTGCAAGCAAATCACCAAGGAAACTTCATATGGCACCAAATTCAACTGGAAACACTTTTCGGTAGCCTGTGGATCACCTCTTTCGTGGTTGTTAGCAGCCAGAGCTTATCCACTTGGTGTGTACTTTGCTGAAGGTGCCTTCATCTTCTAAAACAGGACATCAAGTACTCCAGAGAACTATTCACCAAAATAGCACCTTCTCTTTAGCAGCCTAAAATGAAATAGAGAAGAGGAATGTGAGGGAGAGGTGAAGGTTGGGGGAAAAAAAGTGCTTAGTCGACATGGGGAACTTCTGGTAAGACGAGGAAAAACAAAACAAAAAAGCCCTTCTGTTACTAAGCAGTAAAGTCTCCTAACTGATCCAGTAAGTTAATAGAGTCATTGTGGTAATCTCTGAAAATACTGAGCTTCAAATTATTTTAGAGGCTAAATGGGAGGCCTTAAATGGTGCCTTTCTAGTGTTCTACTTTTCACAAGCTTTTTTTTTTCTTTTTTTTCTGATTATGATCATGCTGTTATACAGCCTCTCCAGTCCTGTCTGTTGCATTATTTCCATTGGAGTGTGTATGTTTTCTAAAACAATGATGTAGTTTCCATCAACTTCTGCTTGATTTTATGTAGTGAGTGTATTTGCAAACACTACACACAAAATAGTGTTAGTTCGTCCCATCTTTTAACACTGTACATTATAAAATGCATAGAAGACATTGTGAGTTAGGACTATGCAGGTTATGCAGGTACCTCCTAAGATTTATTGCTTTATGAGTGGTTGCCTCCCAAGTGACAGTGCACCCTGTGAAGCTGGGAGGCAGCGGCTGCAGGTTATGTCATACAGACAACACGCTAAAAACAGGGTGAGATGGTTTCCCTTTCCAGTTTTGCCACAGACTTCTTGTGCCTGCCTCAAACATTGCTTACTCCTGATTAAGAGATGCTGATGCTCATGCACTGTACCTTCTTTATAGGACTGAACTGGTAAAAGTAATTTGCTGAACATGTGTCTATTTCTGCTGCCTACTGAGTGAGTTTTAATTCAGTAAAGGAGACCATGATCATGTGCTTGGATTTACAGGGCACTGCTAGGGTAACTCTCATTAAACATTAGATGCTTTTCTGCCCTCAAGGAATGTTCCTACCAGGCTGTGGATTTATAGTAGTGATATTGTATCAGGCATGTTATCAGGTGCTTTGTTAGCAGCAGAAATTCAAAATATGCTTGGCCAGATGAAGGCTGTCTTGGCACCAGCCCGCCTTACCTAAGGGTAAAGCCACTGGCTCTGCCTGGGGCACAACCTTCTGGAAGCGGGACCCCCCGGGGGGGGCAGGAGCGCGTGAGGGGCCGCCGCGCGGCAAGGGCGGGAAGGGCGCGCGCGGCGCTGAGGGAACGGCGCGCGGCCGCCCTTCCAGGGCGCCTCCTGCAGGATTCCTCCGGAGCCCGTTCCCGAAGGGATCTCCTGTCACTCTAAACCCGGGCGCATGGATACCCTTCTGTTCGTAAGCGCTGCAGAAAGTGCAGCTCGTGGTGATGTGCTGTTAGCGCAGGGAGGCGCCTCAATTTGGGCAATCCAGAACAGCCCGCCCAGCTAGACAAACTAACAAATGTATCAATAAACATAAATATCATACCTACTTAATAATGTAGGTAATGTAATTTATATATTAATATATTTTGTAGCATATATGTTTAATATATTAATATATTTCATACCATTAATATATTTCATCTTGTATTAATAATATATTTATAAATATTTAAATTTTTATGGCATCCTTTTCTCTTTTTTTCTAATTTCACTCAAGATCACTATGCTCTGATTACTGTGTAATGCAAATTTTTGTTTAATTGCATCAATATCCTGTATTTGGCTTCATGTTTTACAATCCTG
>JAUBOD010000633.1:1036012-1059839 GCA_032353885.1 Nothura maculosa | reverse complement strand
ATTGATTCTCATATACTCTTGACTGCTCTATTTAAAAAGTTGCATGTTATCAAAATATGCAATTTACTGAGACAAATAATTCATAGTTTAGGTTGAAAGAGTCATTAGCTACATTGTTTGGGGGGAGCAATTGTGAAAAAATTAAATTTGAGAAATAAGGCACAGCAATGCCACAAGATTGGGGAGCACCAGGTCTCCTAAAATAAGAGACCTTAATGCTCCAATATCATGAGATGAGGGAAAAATGTGAGGGAAGAAACTATTATTTTTAAGACAACCTCATGATCTCTGTAGCTAGATTCATATTATTTGAATATTGGATTTTTAATAGAAAAAAAATTCTTGCTATTCCTTTTTTTTCTGCTTGTATGGAAACCCCAATCCCTATTTTTATACAACGGCTGCAAGAGAGTAGAAAGTGGCAAAACCTCCCCCTCAGAGTGACTTTTGTCATATTTATACTATGGAAACCAGCTGCAAACAAACACACTAAAAGTTATCTGAAAAATGTATGGCTGAATAAATTAGAATGTAAATACTATCTGTGATGCCAAGAGATAAATATTTTCTTGGTTCTTTAGCTGACATGTTTGTAATGCACAGCCTGGACTTTCTATCATTTTTCTTCTTTCTCAGTTCATACTTTTTATATGGTGATTATTATGTATTGTCCTGTAAAAAATATCCAGAGGAATGGATTGCTGAATAGCAAACTTTACATTACACACAGTGAATATAATTAATAGTTAATGTTTTGTAGTCCTTGTAGAAATAGTCCATGGGCCTGAAGACACTTGGAGGCCTGGATTGAGAAGCACTGATTTGAACATAAATGCTTGCTGTGGTGTGCTACCGACACCAGATGGCAATGGAAGGATGTTGAAAACATCTCCCTTCTGAGAAAGGAAAATGTTTTCCATTCTACTTTTAACTCAGTCAAATGAGAAGATAAAGGAAAAGAAAACATCTTTGTCCATGTTGTTTGAAAATATTCATTAGCAGTCATAGGTCTTCTACCCAACGAATTGAGATTTTCCTATTGAGGAAGGCCAAGAATTTCACGGATTCAAGAAGAAATAAATTAGACATATAGTTTGGTTTAAATTTTTGGTTTTAATTGGAACATTTAACTGGAAAATCACGGAAATGTTCTGGCTTCAGCAGTAGCTCAGCAATTTTTTTTCACAGTGCTCTGCTGCTCAGTGTCAGTGTAACCAGTGATGGGAATCAGCAGCCCCAGATATGATCATGCTGGGCTGAGATGCCAGCTCCTGTACAAAGGCTTGCGGTAAAGGCAGCATGGGCATGCCTGGGTCTGCCACTAGCCACGTAGTAACTCTGAGCCACAAAAGCTAGTCTGCAGTTCGTTACAGTCAGTTAAATGTTAATATGAAACTAAAGCAAGTCTTTAATTGGTGACATCTTTCAAATAGACATCTGGGAGTGGTAGAAAGTAATCCTGAATCTATGGCAGTGCTTAAGATCTCTGATTTGTTTAACAGATGGCAGACAGAAAGCTCTGTAAGGCTAAGAATGAATTACAATGCTTAGTAACCACCTTTATTTCCTCTAGTAATTTAGAAGACTTTGGTAGAGATCTGAAAACTCATTTAATTGTAATAAGACTAGGCAATATATTCCCTAAGTTACAGTGTGGAAGACACTTTTGGCATGTTAAAACAATACTATTAAGCAGAAAATAACTATGCAAACTCTGAAATTTGTGACTGATGTACAGTTGATATATGACAGTCTCTACTTTTCACAAAGCTCTTGTTTCTAGCCTAGAATTGAGGGACTGAGCTGAATTGCTCTTACATTAGCTGCACCACTATTTAGTTGCATCAAGATACTGAGGAACAAGAATGATTCTGCTCCTTTTTTGATTGTCAATGTTCTGTTTACCCAGATGAAGAAACCACCTGACTTATGATCTCCTTATGAACCGACTTGTGATAAGAAATAAGGAAAAACTAGAGGAAGAGCACCTGTCAGCTTTTCTAAAATAAAATTCTCCTACTTAGTTCTGCCTAGAAACTCCTTCAGTGTTCTCAGTTTTCTTTCTGACAGATTTTTCTAGATGTTCTTGCAAGTGAGGTGCATCAACACATAAATATCTGCAGGAAATCCATTTGACCACAAAGTGATAGAGGTAGACAGAGTGTGGGGGAGGATGAGGGTCAGATTTGTTGCTCAATTCACTATTTCCATTTTGATTTATTATATAACTTTTATTTCCTCTAGTACAGGCAAACCTGGGTCTATGAATTGATTCCTGTCAAAGGCTTATTATTTTCTGACCCTATAGTTATTAGAAACATCTGTTATCTTTGTCACATTCTGAGAAGTGTGTGATCTAAGTTGTTTATAATCTTTAATAAATTTGATAAACTGATTTCAATTTGAAGAGCAGAAAGGGAATCCTATTATTATAGCATCATTCTATGCCTAAGTAGTATTGCTTGAGCAGTTAAAAAACTTGTACAGATTATTAGGAAAGTTCATTTAACTCACAAAAGCACCAAGCCAAAGCATTCTAGGGCACAGCAGAGTCTGAGTTTTACAAATTTCTACTATTTTTACTTTCTTTGTTAAGAGTTAGTGAATTCCTTTACAATCTGAATTCGTAGGATTTCCATTTTTTTTTTGTTTTAATTTAAAAAGATCACTTTGGCATTATTTTAGCAACACAAATATTTGAAAAGCTTTTGGAAACATTTGCTCATTAATTTACAGTCATCCTCAGTGATGGGAATTTCATTCATTTTGCAGATAAGTGTCTGAAACACATGCTGGTTAAATAGCTTTCCTGAGGGTAAAATCTAGACCAGAATATTGGATAGTAAAGCAATTAACTTTTTATATGTATAATAGCTTTTCATTTTTCACAGTGTATGTCTTCCCTTTTAAGCACTTTCAATAATATCAGGAACTTGATATTATAATTAAGGAGATATTTATGTACCCTAAAATTAATTTTAGTACTTGATGGAAATTTTGCTAGGTTTGTTTATTTTTCTCTGTCATTCTGTACAGGTTTAAACTTTGGGGCTAAAGGTGGTAATTTTATCAGAGTTGCACCAAAGGACTGGGTGAATTCTATTTTTAAACCACAGTGATATAGTTCTAAGTAATCCACTCACAGTTTGGTTAGTCTGAATATAATGGTTTTCAGTGAAAAGCCATTTACAAAGCTGTTTATTGGAAAAGTATATAAAAGTATAATAAAGGTATAAAATGATATAAAATATCTGGGATTAATTTGAATTAGTCATCAATAAAAAAAAAATCTGAAAGGGAAACCAGGATTACTTTCTCCAAGTCTCTTAAGAGAGCAGCATGACTGCTGATCAAGTTAAAGTGAATAACTATTTTGCAATGTGCTAAGAGAATTTTCTTAGCTGAACATATGTTCAATGTTCAAAGTAGATAATGACAGATTCATATAAGAGGTGAAAATCATAGTTACTTAGATCTGAACTAGCACGTTACCAACAAATTGGTGAAAAGAGACTAACCTCTGACATCTGGGAAAAAAATCCAGATTTTCCTCCATGTTTTTCTTGTAGATTTCCCTAGTTACATTTAGAAAAATATTTGGTAAGAACAATTAAGGGTTCTAATGCTCAGGATAAATACTTGCTAATTTATAATGAGTTTATAAAAAAACTCATAGTATACTCACTGGGCAAAAATATGATTTATATAACTGTATGTAGTTGGGTTTTGAGTATCTCGAAGGGTGGAGAACTCCACAAATTCTTTTGAGAAATTGTTCCAGGGTTCAACCATTCCCACGGTAAGGAATTTTTTCTTAATGATCAGGTATAGCATAACCAAGTAGTTCAGAATGATTCCAGGTGGAAGGGCTAACTTTTTTTGAGAATTCAGCCCTGACAATTTGGAGTACTAATCCTTGGTTTTCTAAATATTTCTGTTATTCAAAGATATTTATTGACAAATGAGGGAAACTTGGGCTAGTTATTTTGACTGTTTCCTTTTAATTTTTGTCGTTTTTCTTTTCTTTATAGAAGTCTATTCGTCTCCTGTATCTATTTTCTAAACAAGTCTATAGGATCTAAAGATCTTGCTTTCCTACTTTCTCTTAGGAACTCTTGAAGTGCTAAAAAGGAATGGACCAATTTCTGATTCGAGTGATTTTAGTGTGTTACATTTCTGAAAAATTGAACAATATTTTCAGTTCTTAAGCATTGAATGCTTGATCAGTCTCAATGATACTATAATCATTCTTGTTGTATTGAATGAAAAGTAACAGTACACCACTCATAAAAATAAAAATAATCTGCAGTTTTCATTAGCAAAATATTTGTTAATTAGCTGTTTAATTTGACCAAGGCTATTGAAGTGTAGAAGAAAAAAGATCTTATGATAAATTCTGTTTTACAGCCAGTGCCTCTTATGCTTACAACAGGATAAATTCTGTTGTTAGATTGCAATAGCAAAGTGAAAGGATGAGTGAGAAGAATATGTTAAGAAAGAGATAGTCAATAAGAAGTATCCCAGAGATAAATTTAACTAAAACCAATACTGTACATTGATAGCACCTAAGAGTAATGCAAATGCTAGAGAAGATTATATTGCAATATGCCTTGATTATCATCTGCATGGTTATAATTAATTTCCTTAATTGGAGGACAATGTATTTCCTATTTACACACAAAAACACCACTAACTATTGGAGAGTCTTTATCTAATGCACAAACTGTCCTGGTAGATCTACTGCCTGCCTAATTTATACGAGCTTCATCTCAGCAATCACAAGCTGTTTGGCAGACTCTTGACGATTACTCAAATTAATCACATGTGAAGCAACATTCCAAATTTGTAATTTAAGTGCAATAAAATTCTAACTGAATAATTCAGCTCATAGAGATACTAGTGTGAAACTTCCACCAGAAATGTAATTAGAAAACAATACAGTTGGAGCTAGAATCAAATTTAAAGTGAAATATCCAATCAGAATAAGTTTTTTAAATATAATGACTTTGACCATAAGAATAGAAATTAATCTCCTCACTTTAAACTAGAAAGATAGTGTAAGGTAAAATTAACTTATCCTCAGGGTAAATAATCAAGTATATAAGTCACAGAATCAAAACATCAATCCCAAGAGACAAATTTGTTTTGTTTGTAGCTCTATAGAGCTCTAACTCAGTTACAGGCAAAATAGAATTTCTCTGCATTAATGACCCTCTTTTCTGCAGGTTAATGGAATAAATCCATCAAGATATGCCTATCTTGAGGCCTAATCTTCCCTTGGATATAGTCCATCACGATTCTGTAAAGTATCCTTTCATAGATTCCCATTTCTCTGGCTGAGGCCTGAGTGTATCCTAAGTAAGAGCAAGGAGGTTTGACTCTTAGTTGATTTATCACAGAGCTTGTTTCTACAAGATTAATTCTATGGCAGCTATTGCCAGCTGCAGTCACATCATATCTAGTTACTCACTCTGGCACATCTTCAATGTGTCTTTTGAGATCCAATTGGTAAAGAGATGCATTTCTGGAATCTGGATTATAGTCTGTACCAAAAAAAAAAAAAAAAAAAGAAGATGCAAGCCCTTGCTGTTAGTTCACAGAATGGAATACTTATTGATATGCCATTAAAAATGTCAAAATCTCATGCAGGATCCAAGTTGTGAACACAAGCTGTTCAGTGTGTTCAGTGCATTCAGTGTCTTAAAGGACATAATACTGAATTTCTGCACCAGATATAAATAAAGAAATTTCTTTTTGTTCTTCATAAAATGCAGGGCGTAATTTTTATGCTCATGAGAAACAGTCACTGAGAGAGGCTGCAGGATGTCTCTACTTTTATGTCAGAATTAGCCTCAAGTCAGGAGAAGTGGACAAACGGGGAACATGGCCCCTTCCTCCTTGAGCATTCTGTGATGAGATCAACAAAACTCACATAGCTAGTTCAGAGAAGAAATGGGGGAAACAGGTCCATCTGCAGCATTTGTGAGGACTTGAAGGAGTGTGAGATAAGCAAGACTAGGAAAATAGTCACAGGGAAACTAAAATGAACATAATTTCTAAGCAGAGTCTGAGTGAGCAACTTAGGAGGAGCATCTGAAGAGCAGAGCTTCTGCGTGCCTGCGGCAGCCCGGGCAGGGAGGAGGGCTGAGGAGCAGCCTGTGTTTGTTCTGTGGTCGTGGTGCTGGGTGAGATGAGAACTTTGTGGGGCAGAGCACGGCTGGCAGAGCTGCCCTACTACCCGCTGCAGTGCTTGAATAGCAGAGCACATAGTTAAGTATTTTTTTCTGCATGTGTTTGCTAGTAAAACATAACAGACACAAGTAAATCGAGTGAATTTTTTAGGACCACAATCTGTTGTTGCTTGGAGGCTTTCTAGATAATTGCTTTGAAGGTCTAAATTTCCCCACAGGTTTTTTTCTCAGTTTTAGGAGACCTATGCTTTTGTTCTGAAGTGAGTTTAGTCAAAGAAAAAGGATTCTTATATTGACTCTTGATGTACTTTTAAAACTCCTTTCAAACTGTAAATCATTTCATTAATCTACTGTGTACCTATTTGCTAGCAGCACCAGTCACTGAGAAACACTTTTTTTAGAAACTTACATGGTGGTCTCTGATAATAGTCTCTTGTGGTCTCTTGATAACCCAGCATCAAGGACACTGAAAGGACAAATACACTCAATAATTCAGGTATGGTTTCAGTAGCAGATGAAAGAGTAGCATGTAGCACTGTGATCTGTAGCTGAGAAGATCTGCACAGGGACTGGGGAAACCTTAAGGATCAAACAGTCTTTGCGAGAACCTGAACCTGATAAGGAGATTATCTCATCTAAAAAGTTCTCTTAATTTGTTGCTTCAAGTCAGGTCAGGAAGGTGATCAGAGCTAAGCCTTGTATATGGTAGGATGCCCACTCTTGTGCTAGCACAGTCTCTGACATACTTAGAACTTGCATAAAAAACTGTGCCTGTCTGTGGTGTTTTAAAGGAGGTATAAGTAGCTTTGGCATGTATGTTAACACTTCCCTTTAGAGGAAATTCAGAATTAAAATATTGCTGTCAAAGACGCAAAGATAAAAAATAGGCTATTGAGCAACTCTGTAATATTGATGAAATTCACACTTATGAGGAGAGAGTCACTATTAAATTAAGATGCAATAACTTTCATTAAATATGTATCTAACTGCAGTGTGTCATTATTGTACATCATTAAAACCAAATAGGTCAACAGCTATATTCTTCAGTTTCTTAGCTGTACAGGCTGGTATGAATCTGAGATGTGGCATTTCATTAATCATTAATTGTTTCGCAAACATTAGCCTAAGTCCTTTTCAGAGACCCTACACTGGATTTGGATTTCTGCAGGACTTGTGAGCATGGTGCAGTATGCATATTTTTACCTTAAGGTGAAAATGGTCTTTATGCACTTTTGACAGGATTTTGTACTAAAAACATGTGGGAAGCCAGTTAGATGGTACTACAGCAGGAGGTCAGTGCTGGCCACCTTTTCTGAAAGGTTCTGAAACATTGATCAAAAAATCAGAGTGCTGTTGCTTAGAACCAACATAGCTTTAGTGACTGCAGCTAATCTTGTCGGGTAGATTTGCATATGACCAAAGCCATGCTAACTTTGATGGCAAAAGCTTAAATATATTGCTGTGCCCTCCTTTTTTTTTCTCTCTCCCTTCTTTTTGATATGTGCATATAAAGCCTGCCAGCAGTAATGATACAGTAATGCAGACATATTAACGCATCTTCAGGAGAACTGACTTCATGAGGTTTCAGCTGAACAGGATGATTGCAGAGCGGCTATATTTTAAATGTGATAACTTTAAATCATCCAGCAGATTTTCAACAGCAGGTTTGCCACAGTTGAAATATTGTCTATTCACTTTTTTCCCTGATAGTGCTTCGGGTTTTGTTTTTAAGGCCAGCATCTTTCAAAAGATTTGCTGCTAGGTATTAAACTTTCTGAATCATTTCTCTCTGAAGAAACAAAACATAAAACCTGAGAGTAGATCATAATAAGGCCACATTTCCAGAGATCAAAGAGCGATGATGAATTGCCTGCAAAATGGCAGTTGTACTCCTGCACTCTTCTCAACTCTTTTGTTCAACTGAAAACGTTGAAGCCTGGTGGCTACTTCAGATGCCTGGAACTATCCCAAAACCAAAAATGGGGCAACATTTCCAGCCTGGAGGTATCTGATATATCATGCCAACAGTAGAAGAAAATGGATTGACATGATCAGCTGCATTTTACAGCCAGCAAGAGCTTGCCAGAATGATTCAGAATATTTCTAATGGTCAGTTAATCTTTTTCTTTTTGAAAAATGTAGATTAGGAAAAGTCTTCATGGCTTGATTTGCAGGTGCGTACAGGAATTAAAGCTTCCTTTAGATGCCAGTTTTTAGACGCTGCTAGTATTCACCAAAATCTGTATTCGTTGTTGAATGACCATATAAGCAGCTATCTCTGCAGGCTTTGGTGGAGTCCCTCTATGAAGTTTCCTGCTGGATGTGTGTGTATGATGACACTGCCCAACACTGTGCATAGTCTAAGCCCTGATCAGACTCACAGGCATTGTGTAGTATTTGTATCCAGAGATTATTCCCAGCTTGTATATGTGAGACTGTCTGGAACTATAGATGAGAACAGTATGTCCTGTGCCTGCTTTGGAATGAGGTCTTTGACCACGGATCTGCTACCTCTCCCACCAATGTTCTAATGTCTGAATCAAAGAATACTCAGGACTAGTCTGACTAGTTCTTGCCTTTCCTTCCCTTCCCTTTGTTTCACTTTATGTATGTAAGTTAAACATTACTTGGAGCATATTTGCAACCGAAGGAATCACCAAGTTGTCGTGTGAATCTTTCTTTGTCATTAGGCCCAAACTTACTTGGAGAAGACAGATGAAAACCATGACTGGTTAACAGAACACACTGAGTAGGACAAATCAGACAAATCACTGTTTTTGACAGTGAAAAATTGAGAGAAACTAAATAGTCTTTTGGTGTTCATCTTCTATTAAATAATTTTATTTAAATTTATTGGATTTATTGGTTTTGTGAGAAGACAACCTATTTTCTGTAAAAGCAAAGCTGGATTCAAAACATAAATATATTCCAAACATGCCCATTTTTAATAACCTGCTGCATAGCATTTTAATAGATTTTTACAATTTCATTAAAAATGCTTAATAACTAAGGTTTCAATACTTAACACTTTCTAAACAGTAAATACTTTGGTTTGCTTTGAAGACTAGTATTGCCAATACTAGTGATCATGGTTAGTGCAGGCCATGCTTGTGCTTTCAGAAGATGCTGGAATGTGTAGGCTGCTCAGTGAGGGTAAAATCCAAACTACAAATCTTAAACTATGTGCTTCAGGAAAGGAATCCTAAGACTTGTACCTCATATTAGGGCTGTACTGTTGTAGCTCATACAAATAATTTTGTATTTCAGGCTAGAATTGGTTGTGATGTCCATAGGTCCTCTGGCCTGTAAATGAAATTTGATTTGCCTCTTAACTTTCTGTTCATGTCACATGGGAGTCAAATATTTGCATAGATATCAGTTTGTTGTGTTTCTGGGGTTTTTTTGTTTGTTTAATTTTGGTGTTCAATTCTTGCAGCATAACAGAAAAGAACAAATTCACCATCTTATTCTATTTCTATTATATATCCTTTATGAAACTTTAAAACTTGGTGATTTTTTCACTTTTGCAGTGTGTATGGCACAGTTCCATCCTGCTCAATGAAAAATCACACTGCCACTAACAAGTTGTGGTTGAGCTATAGACAACTGCAAAGTGTAACTAGTTAAAAAGCTCCATCTTTTCTCTTTATTTGTGAACAAGAATTTTGAGAAAAAATCATTTCTGTAATAAAAAGAGAGATTAAAGTGCACAAATGGATTTATATGTAGTGTCTATGTAATTCACATACAGTTCCTTTTAGTCTATCCAACTATCCTTAGAGGTTTCTTCAAGAGAATATTTGTCTTCTGAGAGTATTTTTGAAAAAAATGATTATATTAAATAGTCATATCTTCTAATGGTAATCCTTCCAAAAGGGAATACATGTGCAGGTGTTGCAATACTGTGAAGGAAAAGCCAGGTATGTAATCTGAGATTTCATTCCATTGGAAAACATTGTGCTTTATTATGCTTTATTTTCCCAATTTTCTGTAGCAAATCTAAGTAGAACATTAGTCTTGGCTTATTTCTCACTAACTTTTCTTGTTCTATTGTGAAAAAAAAATGTATTTCCAATATGAGAAGTGCAGGTGGCAGTGTTGAATAAATTACTGGAGAAGTCTCTACATAGGAGTGACAGTTTAACCTGCTTGAGATATAATCTAAAGATGACTGACTGTCTCATTATTCAGCCAGGTCAATCACCATCTCATTGTGTATTATCTTAAATAATTTAAAAAATAAAGCTTCTAGTAATACTGGAGAACAACAAGGATTTTTTTATACTGTATAAACTGAGAATGGCCCAAGTGCTTGCCAGGTAGTTAGTCAAAGGCAAGAGCTTCAATATAGTTTCTTAGATAACCTAAAAATGGTGTAGCACTTGTGCATTCACTAAAACTATGCAGATTACATGACTGAATTTGTTCCTAGAGTGGAAATCCCTTCTTTTTAAATTTGAATCATTCGTAATTACGTTGAAAATTAGTAAAGACATTCACTAGCTTGAAATGAGGGGCCCATATTGCAGTCTGTGGACACGGGCAGTGTCCCTGGATTGGGGATGAGGTCGGTTGCATTGGAGAGCAGCAGTGCATAGTGGTGTCAGCTCAAGTTTCAGTAGCCTCAGTCAGGGAGATCTCTGCAAAATTACAGACAATTGGCAACTAAGAAGTTGACAAATTGGCAAATGAAGCTAGCAACTATACCCTTAAAAGTCTACTAGAAAAGATCCATGTATTCCAGTAGGTGCTCTGGAAACTGTTTGCTCCACTTAATTCTTTCCTGCTGTTTAAAATGGAGAGGGAGATGCCATGAGCAGCAGACCAGGATTTGTGATGTGCTGAAGGACTCGAAGTGGCCTGTGACTGTGAACATAGCCATTAATGAGCAAATGCTTCCCTTGGTTGCACCTGGCCTGCTGCACTGAATCCATGGATCTGTAATGAAAAACCGTGAGAGAAATTCGAATAACATGTTTGCAATTCACTGCAACTGGAAAGCTGATCATACAGTAGCATTTTGAACAAGAAATACCTGAAACATTAGCACCTTTGTTTTGTTTGCATTGCTAGTTACAGCAGTGTATGTTATGGGTTGCTTTAATTGAACTTTTCTCTCTCGAGTTGACTGTGAAGCTTTGAGACATAGGCTGGCTCTGAGAGAGTTCTTTTTTTTCCTTTCTTAAAGAATTTAAATGAGAAGGCAAGTAGCAATCTGCTCTATGCAGGCACATATTTTTGTATGCAGGTAAGATGTGTGTGTATTCTGGAGCTCACTGAGATCATATTTTGACTCATAAAGCAATTTTCTCAGAAGCCTGCATTAGAATTTGAAACAGATGAAACTGAGGCTAAAGTCGTTTTCTCTTTTGCCATCTCTACATTGTTTTGTTTAGTCTTTTTTTTTCTCTTTTTTTTCTCTTTTTTTTTTTTTTAAAGAGGCCTTTGCTAACTTTTTTTTTGCCAGAGCTGCTGTGTTTGTGTGATTGGCATCTTTTAACTACATTTCTACTTAAATCATTTAATGACAAGCTTTATGTCTGAAATTCATTTGTTTCTCCGCCTTTTATGTATTCTGTTTTACTAAGACCCATTTACCTTGTCTGAGGTCAGAGACTGTTTTGAACTTTCTGCCTTAAATTGCTCCAAGGAATTCTCCAAGAATAAGCGTTATAGTAGCATCACTGGATAGCTGATAAGCTATCCCCTCTGCCAGAGGGGTAATACTTAATCACTAGGACTGCTCAATTAAGGCGGACAGCTAGAAAGAATATGTTTTAATTGTGTTCTTATAATATTTTATAATAATTCACAAAATTACTTGTGTATAATAGTACATGCATCTAGGGACTGGACAGGCTGAGGAACTGATAGTGGAATATTGATCTCTTGCACAGAGATTAGATTGCTGGATTTACCCAAGTTTAGTGATAACTGAAATTTTTGATATTTTCTGCTTGGTCTGTACAGTATGTATACAATGGTTTCAGGTGTTAAATGTTCAAACATCTTTGTCAATTTTTCTTATTAGTCCTTTATTAGCCTTGGCAGTAGTAAGGTTGTCATTATATGTTAATAAGTTAAGAATAATAATGACAAGTCAAATTTAATCAAATCAAAATTAATATAGATAATGAAGACATTTTCCCTGTCCTGGGAATTGCTGGACTGAATCATACCTTTACACAGGAGTTGCTGTCATCATTTGCTGTACTACTGATAAAAGAACTTAATTTCCAATATTTTTAGCCTTGTGCTTGTCATAAGAATGAACAAAAATAAGTGTGGAAAAAAAGAAAAAACATATTGAACAGAGTTTCTTGTGTAATGTATTTTACACAGCTGGTGTCATGGCTGATAGCAGAATCACTTGCTGAGGCAATGTACTGTGCACCTAGCCTGGATTACTGCTCAGGCCATTTGATCTGCTATATCCCTTCATCAGATAATTCCCCACTGAAGCAAGTACATTTTCTGCCAACTCCTGCCTTTGAGACACTGGATCAAAGTTGCTTGAAGCTAAATATATGATGATTACATAAAATGGTTTAGTGGACAGTGTGATTTTTTTGATAGACATATTAGTTATAAAGTAAAACACTCTTGTTTGTGCCATCCTAGCTGATGGTGTCTGGCTTAGTGCCAAGGGGACTCTGACCTCCCCAGGCAGCACAAAGCTGAGCACAAAGTCTCATCCACTTGCAGGTATCGCTGTTGCTTTTACATTTTCTGTTCTTCAGTTAGTGTTGCAGGACCCGAGCGCTACCTCAGGACCTCAGAGCATGTGCGTGAGGAAGAGGACTGCATGGCTGGAAATGATGTGCTCTGATTGTTATTAAGTAGGAGCATCACATGCAGACATTGATCCTGTCACAGCTATGTCCTTGCTTTCTGCTACCCAGTGCAGTAAGCATATATTGTGAGGCAGAATATGAAGAGCTTTTGTGAGTTCTGAAAGCATAATATAGCTAATTCTAATCTCTGTGTCTAATATATCTTTATTTAGAAATTGTTGTAAGCAAGTGGATTGTTCACACACAGAAATCATGAGGACATAGTGAAGGAATACAAAGGGAATCAGTGAAGTAGTGTAGGGGGAAGTCACTGTGTTCCAAAGACCTGATCCCCCAGCACTGGCACAAAGGAGACTAGACACACTTCAGACAAGACATGGTTAGTTTTATTGTAGGAGAGTGGAATACATCACTTTCTTGCATTCCCAAGGGCACATGTTAAGGAATTCAGCTCATTTCTGCCAAGAAAAAGCTTGTAAAAACTCTGACATGCCAAATGAATGTCGCTCATGAGACTATTATAAGACTCTGAGTACGCTGTTAACTTGCATGTGGAGATATGTTTTTCTTGATAGGCCTAATGTATTAGCAGCATTGTTAGAAATGTCATTCTCTAAAGGTTTCTGACTAAGCTTTTAACATTTCTGATTTGAAATTTTGCATTTCATGAAGTATTTGATGTTTTCCTTTTTGCTAGTCCTTGAACTGAGTTCTACAGGCCAAGATGAGCCTTTACAAGCAGAAAGTTGCCCATTGTCCAGAATTTGTTCCTAGGAGCACAAAGCAAGGGAGAGGCTGACATAACTTTGAAAAACTATGTGAATAGTGTCAGTCCATTTAAAACACTATCTTTTAGTTTTCATTTATTCTTAAGGCATGCTTGAACAGTAACAGGTACAAGCTTGCAACAAGGCTATTGCAACAAGCAAGCAACATCTGACACAACCGGCTCTCATGGTTGGCAGTTTTAGCATCCCTTTTGTTTTAGGAGAGTCTAAATTTCCTTGAGGAACTATTTCACTTCTCATAGAGAGAATTTCCTGTTTGAAAGTGAGTGTCTGAAATTTAACTTCGAAAATACTCTTATTCAGCTTATCCCTGCAGTAAGAGTACTATTTTACTTTGGAACATAAAGTTGCATTAGATGAGTTACTGCATTGACTCTTGCCTTGGAATGCTCATGTATTTCCTTTTTAAAGTTCTTTGAGGTAGAAGTTTATTAGAAGCTTATTAGTCTAAAGTGAATCCATTTCATTTCATAGCTAGAACAATTTGATCTATGTTAACTGGGCTACATCAAATAAGCTATGGATTTTTGAGGCTGCATTAGAATAAAAATAAATTCAAGAAATAAAATGCTTTATGTCCCTCTCCCTCTGTCACAATGCCAGCAAATGCCTAATATCAATATTTTAGCATTTTTTTTCCAAAACTACTACAGACAACACTGTTATAAAGGGCAGCCTTTCTAGATACCCTTTTCCAAGTTTAGGAGCCTGAGCCTGACCTTAAATTTCACAGTTTTAGTATATGAAGTAAAATGAAGTTGTATTTTTATACTCCTATAACTTAAATGCTTTCCTGATTAAAAATTAAATTCTTCTGGTGATTAGTGCCTTTTTAATTTAATTGCTTCTGGTGTTCAGATGAAAATATTAAATTGATCTCCCCTAGAAACCAGCCATGAAAATAGCACCACTGGGCAGAAGAGAAAGAGACAGATGAATTTTGAGAAGGTGGAGGATGGTAGCAGCATAGAAAGTATGTGAATGTACTGAATCTCCAGCAGACTTGATGCCAAAAGCAACACAAGAGCAGGAGGATGAGAAAGCCCCTCAGTGATGTCCCAGGAGCTGCTCCTGCTTGGAAATCCAGCACAGCGCAGCACGCTGCAGTGTGGAGCTGCACTACTGGGCCCATTCTGTGCAACCTACTGACATGTAGGGTTCTAGGTTGTCCTCATCACTGATGATTGCTTTCTGATCCCCTTCGGGCAGATGGAAACATAGGCCATCTGATAGCCTAGCCCATAAAGCCATAGGCCTATTTGGCCCCTCAGGGGATTACTTAAAGTATCTTATAAAACAAATTATAACCTTTCCATATGGAAGTGGATCCTTTCCAGGATTGGAGGAGAAGCCTTTGAAGTGTTGGCTTTGTACTTGAAGGGCGAGGAAAGTCCTCAAGACAGATGCTAATGTTCTTAAGTACATACTGTGGGATTTTAAGGGTCTTGTTTTAAGAAAATTTAGGGTATTTTAAGGCATAGATGTATATCCCAACAATCTAGAGAGAGCATGCAGTATACTTGAAAATGGCTGAACCAGCATAAGATACTTTCGTCTAAATTTTCTTTTTTCCCCGGATTAACTCATGTTATAAAAACAATACAGAGCAAGGAAAAGCATTTCTGTAAACTTTTAGCAAAGCATAACTTACTGTGCAACCTGATACTTGTTGGTATTTTACAGTATACTGCATACTATCTTTTGAAACAGGATTGTTAGGAATGTCAGTCTTTGTGTACATATTGAAAATGACATTGATCAATTCTCTCAAATTCAATTTTAGGAGATTCTTATGAGCAATTAAATAATTAGGTTGGATTTTCTGTGCACACTTAAGCTGCATAACATTTTAGCATGTGATGGCCCTCTTTGGATGTCATCATTGTCTTCAATGCAGTTAGCTGCCACAGTGGTGGTGTGTTAGAAGAGTAGTTAAAATTTTAGCATAGACCATATTCCCATCATTTTCTGAGGAAAATACAGAACAAACTTCTTTTTAATTTGACAAAAGTTAAGAAATGACAAACTTAAAGAAAGTGTGCATTTTGTCAGATTTGTAGGGAATACTCAACAAGGAAGAGCAGATTAGCTGTTATTTATATTCATTATGTTTTTCAGGCTGTAACCTGACCAAAAGGGGCGTGAGGGATTCTGTGGAATAATAAGTGCTGAGAATGTGGAACAACTGTACTCTGTATTTCATGCAATCATTGTATCTAATATTACACTTTCTTTTTCATTTTTGCTGATGGCGACAGGATGGAGTTGATGTTTATACTGGGTGGACGACTGATTAGGACTGTGGGGAAGAATGGTATGTTCTGTCAGGGCATTAGCACAGCCCAAGGTCTCTTGTCACAATTGTTTGTGATGATGTGACAAATATAGAACAATTATTATTTTCTGAGCAATAATTTGGCAACATTTAGAATGTGGTAAATAGAAGTGACTGCAGTGATATAAGACTGGAGGCATCATTCTAAATACCTGTCCACACCAATTAGAGATTTGGTGCACCAGGTGATCATTCAGGAAGGAAGCTGAAATGTCAGTCTGAAATCACAGCTCTTTCCTGATCATTTCCCATTTTGTGTTTTCTCTGCTTCTCTTTATACACAAATGACTTTTGGAAAGACAAAGTACTAGATAATTGTCTGGGCCAATAAGCCAGTTGCTCCTCATCTGCGTCCTTGCAGTGATGAAAATGGCTCTGCTAATAACTAATGCAAATACTGGTGTTTCTTAAAGGAGAACAAGGAATAGTTTTACCCAGGAGTTTATAAAAAGGACATTGAGATGAGTTCTCAGCTCTTGCAGACTTTCTGTGTCACCTAAGAAAAAGTCTGTCCATATTTACATTTCCCGCCTTTAAAGGAGAAGTATATATCTGTGCTAGGGTAGCAGAAATATTCAAAATGCACTAGTCATTTAACAAACACGCCCTAATTTCCCTGCGGTGCTATTAGTGGTAAGCCACATGCAGTGAAGTCTTCAGGCTTTATCTGCCACGGACTTCTGGATATAGGGTAGCCCACAAAGTTCTGGGAAGATCTGTCAAGTTTGTATTGCCTAATTGGAGTCTTTGCAAATAATCAGGCACTTGCTGAAAATATTGACTCTACTGCATATGTAGAAAGCAACAGTCCTGTCAGTGTTAGAAGTCTCTGATAATAAACAGTAAAGAGCATATTTCTATCTGGAGAACTGGAAGTGAATATGTGTTCCCAAAATACGCTCCGTGTGACTGCAGGAATTTCAGTGTATTTCCATAGATTTTTTTTTTTTGCATAAATATGCCTATTTTTCTTAGTAATCCATACTAGGTTCCATGGTGTGATTGGTATTCATTCTGCAGACTCAGGGTATTTGTCTAATATCTGTCTACCTAGACAAATATCTACCTTATCTATCAATTATCTATCAAAATTCTATATTGCCTGTTACCTTTGAATGTCCAGAATTGTTGGATATTCTTCAAGACAATAACACTTTTGGAGAGAGAGTAGAGAGGGTTTGGAAGTTCTGTAATGCATTTTACTTGATTAGAACCGTTGCCCTTGATGTTCATGTTAGGCTGGAATGACAGGAGTAGGAGGGAGATATATGGCCTACGATATGGTCAAATCCTATGGCAAAATGATCAATCACCTTCTGTTTTTCTTTTTTAAGTGATTGTAGGAGTTCTGAAGGCCAAGATGAGGCCAAGTGGGAGTGGAGAGGAGAAAGTTGATAATCAGAGGAATGTAGGAGTCTTTCTGGGCTCATTTGAGCCAGAGCTTGGAAGTTTTTTTCTGATATACCTCGCTAATGTCGTAACATTTGCACTGTTGTTTGCCAGCCTCCCCTGCACAGCCTCGCTGTAGCTCTGTTAATTGAAGTTTTAGCATCTTGCAGCTTCGCCCTGTATTCCTTGGAGCTTTCATGCCATGTTATTAAGCCAGAGTAAATGCTGGAGTTTGTTGCAGAAAGTTAATCATCTTGGCCTCCTCCAGCTTCTTACGGAGAGCCTGTGAGACGAATAATATTCGTCCTTTTTTTTCTTCAGACTGTCAGCTGCATTTTGTTCCTCTGGTGCCAAAAAGTGGGCATTTAATTCTCATGGTGTTACCTTTTTACTTCTTATGTCTTATTCAGGCTGGTGAGGAATACTTTACAAAAGGGGGATTATCAAAAATGATCTGACTGAGGTAAAGTTACTTCTGAAACCTCTCCCTTCCCCCATACGGAGATTTTCCTCTCCTTGGTGAACTTCTCCATTTGTAAAGACTGTGTTTTGACGCAGAGACCCATCTAGTAGTAGAGTTACACTAATTAGGGTGCAAATTCCCCTGAGCTACATTTTGACTATATTTAGTATAGAAGCAATGAATACATTTTCCTAATTCATATTGTTCTACTTGCTTTGCAATTTCACTAGTCAAAAAAAGTAGGTATTTTAATGGGTCATCTATAAAAACTTATCTTTTATGAATTTGAAGGCTTTTGGTCTTCCCTAGAGGTTTCCCTGTATGGAGAAAATGTAGGCCTTCTCAAAGCTGTGGCAGATAAGGGAATTAAGCCACTTTTCTGAGATTTCATACTGTCCCAGATGGTATTTGATGAAGATTCTTTAAATAGCAACAGATTCTGTCTACCACCTTTTTTTTTTTTTCTTTTTTTCCTGACGCTTGTCTGCTTTTTCTGAAATGCTCTCCTGTCTTCTCTGTTGTGGAATTTTGGGGCTTTTCTGAGAAAGCAGATTGGTAAGAAAGGTCTTCTTACAAATCTCTGGTCTATACACAAACCCACAGTAACGAGGGCACAGCAGCAGTCAGGGAATTAGTGTGAGGGTTTATGCTGAGGAAAGCAGCTTCAATGCAGCTCTAGGCAAATCAGGTTCTGTCATTCCCTGCAGCCCACAGTGCTGTGCATTGCCAGTGCCCTCAGTAACAACCACATGGAAGTTCTGAAGTTCTGAAATAAGATTAAGAAGGGAGTGATGAAAGTAACCTCAAGTTACAAAACTTTGTTGCTATCTTCTCCATTTTTTAAGCCTGATAGACATCCAGCTATTTAGAATAAGTCATTAGGCTTAAATAAGATCCATAAAGTTAGTTAATTGTTTGCAAAACTGATGTGATGTTAAACTTTTGTGACTGTTATAATCAGCATCCAAATGAGAAATTCGGCACAGATGTTAATTCACCTTGTTTACTGCAACTAGGAAATCTGCATTTGGTGGGAGTTTAATAAGGAAGATACCCAAACCTTTCAGAAAGCAATCCTTTGGCAATATTTAAACTGAAAGACTCGTTTGAAAGGGAGGATGAGCAGATATTTGCATATGAAATAGTTGCAGTCACTAGCAGCATAGTAAGAGGGCTCATCTGCATTTGGGAGATTACAAGCAAATCATTTTTTAGGTAGATGAACTACAATAAGCACAAACAAACAGAATTACTGATTTGAATGACAGTAATAGAGAAGGAAAAATAATTGTGTTTTTAAGCATTGCAGTCAAGACATCAATATTTTTAAGAAAGGAGATAGTCACCACAAAATGAGAATGGAATCACTCGTAAACTTCCGTGTCTGTTCCAATAGTGGAAAATCTCTTCAGAAGCAAAAACAAAAAAAGAAAATCTTGCTTTAATGCTTAAATTAACACTATATTGACAGTGTTACAGGGATGATGGACAAGAAAAAAATTCTTGTCATTTTGTTTATCAAATGACAAATTTCTTCTTTTTCTCTGTAACATATTCAACTCTGATTCACAAATAGGAGAAAGTTTATCGAAAAATATAGGACTTTGGTCTGTTAAGGGGCATTATTAGGTTATGAGTACATGAGGAGCTCATAACATTAACATTTGAAGGTGGAGCTCTTTTAGAAGACTGGTAGCACTTCTGAGTTGGGAGAGGAGAGATAGCTATGTACCGATCTGCAGCGTGAGCAGCTGGTACAAGTATTGCTGAAGATACGGTGGCTTACATTTCAGAAACTGTTCTGAATAAAAGTAGCAGGAATTTTGAGGCTGCAGAGGAGCAATATGCTAGGGGAAGGAAGAGACAGAAAGGAAAGGAAGAAAGAAAAAAGAACCAGTATTTGTCCAATAATTGTAATGAAGCCCTCCTGTAAAACCCTGCATTTTCCCAAATGAATATATGTTAAACACAGTAGACTTACTCTTCCCATCTCATGCATCAACGTCTATAAGAGGTTTGTGTGCAGCTCCCTCTCCTCAAAAATAGACCACTACATTTAACTTCTGCAGATTTAAGTGAGGGGAGTCTAGGACAGATTCCACAAAATGGATCTGGAGGCTCTTTGACAGAAAGAGCCCTAGAGGGTTCCCTAATAGAGGAATCCTATGTTTCTATTTGAGAATAGAATTAACCAAACTGGTAAAAAAATGGGATTTTCTTCCCCTCAAAAGAGTTAATATTTTTTGATTTGGATTTTACTTTGATCAATGTAAAGACAAAAATTTCTACGTTATCACAAAAGACAATGACCAGAACTAGTTGAAAAATGTCCAGTGTTCAAATTCTCCAGCACATTTTTTTATTCAAGAATGTGGTTAAACCTTTAGTTTGTTTTATTCTTGCTGGAAGCGGAGAAAGGCTGTCATATGGCTACCAAACATTAATCACTTCCTGACACTAGCTGGTTGATTCAGTTCCTACTATTGACCTGTGGCTGAATGACACCTTATCCACTAGAGCTGGCAAAATACCTGCAAAAATCTTAATCGTATAAGTGATGGATGAATTTTGCCATTCTTCAATCGATAATTTATTTTCATGACTGGTTTTCAATAAACTCTACAGTGACCCTTAATCCTGTGAGGTAACTAGATACTTTCTTTTGCCATGAGCCATTAGGCATCCCATCCTTCCATGTTTATTAGTTCTCTATTTTAAAAAGAAAATAAATCTAAGTATGGTCATCTTTCCTTCAATCTTTAAACTCTTTTTGGAAGTTGAAAAGAGATAATTATGTTAACCATGACCCTCCATGAATTCTTAGAGTCTTTGCAATGCATTTTGCCTAAGTTTGTTTCAGGGGAGCTAGGCCAGAAACTCTGCTTGATGGTTTTTATCACAGGCTGTCAGCAGATGCTGCTATTTTGATACAGGGGGTAGAATCTTTCATTTCAGGCCCTTTGTAAACTAATTCTCAGTAACAGGACTGTATATGTCTAATGAATATTACCTTCCCCAGAATGCTGCATGCTGATCTTCTGCTCTGATAGGAATTCAGAAAGAACCTTGGAGGGTGAGAGATTGTTACTCAATTTCTTGACAATATTTCAATATTATGATAATTACAGATTCAAGAATTATTGACTCTTTATAAAATAGTGCACATTCTGAATTGAGGTAGGTGGACTGGCAGATAAATTTTCTAGGGAGTCTTAACTTCTACTTATATACTTTATTTTAACTCTTCTTTTACAATCATTTTTAGTATGGTTGTGCATATAATTCAGTGTGTACAGTTTGCAGGCTTCTATTCTCTCTTCTAGTTTCTTTTTTTTCTTGGTACAACCATGAATATTGGTTAGAGTTTGTGCTTAACATTGTCTAATGAGGAAGAGATTCAACAATTTCCAAATCTAATTTCTCCAAATGAAGTAGAAGTATTTTATTTTTCATCATATAATAGCCATGTGTGACATATTTTCCTCAACTTATACTATTCTTTTTCAAATCTTATATTTTTAATAAATCTCTGCCATCAACCTCCAACTTTACTGATATAACTGAAAACCCTTAAAACCTTATTCCTAGTGCTGAAGGACTACCTCTGTGCCTATTGATATTTATAGGGTCATTACTTCTCCACTTGAATAATATAACTTTCTCCTATCTGCCAGACACTGTGAAAATGTTTCAATTAATACAAAATGCCACTGTTGTAGTTACTACATGCTCAAAAAGCTCAAGACATTACTGCTGCTCTGAAATCTTTTATACTGACTTGTAGTTCAAGCTTTTTTTTTGATTTTATGGTTTTTCATCTGACCTATAAAAGGCACCTTGTTGGACCTTGAGGCCTCCCTCATATTTGCATGATTTATCCTACCCTTTTATTCTTGGTCCTGTTTTAGTCTCAGCTTCACTTCCATGTTTTTCTGACTTGATGTGGTGGGTATCAAATCTGCAGTCATCATATGCTCCCAGATTTAGAACTGTCTTTAATGTGAAGCAGATTATATTATTACCTCAATTATCACAAGGCCAAACCAGTGCAATTTCACTGGCTTTTATGATCCTTGAAAATGATTTTCATTAGTTATATATCAAATTGGCTATTTGGAAAGAGTTTATCATTTTTATTGCTATTGCATTTGTATATTGATTTGTTCCTATAAAATGATGTGTTTGTCATGAAATGTGCAATATCCCACATACTGTGGAAGGTCATAAACATTTGTAAAGTGCTTAGACCAAATACAGCTAATCTTGAGAGTATATCATAGTTCTTTATCTCAGCACAGGACCAATCTGATTTCCTTCTGCACAACTGAGCTTTGCAACAGCCACAAAACATTGGTAGTACCCAGGCTCTTCCTGCCTGATCCTAGGACAACTGGCTTGCTAATATGGGGCTGGGTCTTTTACATTGCCTGCTAAATTGGCAGGAAATGGCTGAAAGTTTATGGAACATTTTCCTCATGGTGCTTTCCCATGGGAATGTTTGCTCAGTTTTGGTGCACAGATGAAAAAGAAGAGGCAATTTATGAGACTGCAAAAGCACCATGGAAGATGATTCCTTCAGTGCTCTGGATAATGAGCACTGAGTATTTCTTAGCTTAATGTGATTCTCATTAGCATTAGCTGAAAGTTCCAATACGTAAAATGTATTTCGCATCCCAGGAGAAAAAAGAGTTTTTAATTGAAAAGATTTTTTTTTCTTTTATCAAGTAGAAATCTCATAATCTGTTGTGTCCAAATTCTCAGGTATGAGCAACAGGAATTTTCAGAACAGCAAAGAATCAGTAAAAATCCCCATCTTGCAGCAATAGAGAGTCTAGCTGAGTCTGCTGACCTACTGAGCGCCCACCTGAGCAGAGGATTTAGTGAGAGGAAAGGGTGAAGGGTTCTTCTTTAAATTTGGTCTTGTTTGTTCTGCAGCATTTAGAGAGGTCTAAGCCAGCCTTTACCTCAGCTCTTACTAAAAAGTAAGAGCAAATAAAAACGCAAAAAGTCCAAAAAAAGGGTGATGCTTGAAGTAACTGTACATACTCAGTACAGTTGAAAAGGCAGTTGAAAAGATTAGCAAACCGTTTCTTTGGTTATCTGTATATGAAACCTTTAACCTCAGCTAGCATTGCACCAAAATCTGCTTAGTTCTTAGTTCTTAGTGCTTCATGTTTAATGTTTTGCAGGAAGCATTTTTTGTTTTGGTATCCACAGGCTTCCCAAATTAACCTGAGTTTGATCACAGATCTTTGTAGCATAAAAGTCACCATCCAGATCTGTTTGAAATACAGTTTGCAGCTTGTAAATGGGAATGATATGCACCAAGTAAGTGCTGGCAAGACCTTTTCTTCAGGGATCATATGGGCAGCATGGTCACATGCCCAGAATTTGGCTCAACAGGCTCCAACTGCCATAGGCAATCTATATTTTTCCTTGATTCGTATGTTTCTCGATTTCATACTGAGTAATCATATCACACACTGATGATATGCAATTCGTTTTTTTCTGCCTCTGATTATATTAACAATGGAGAAAAGAGGTATGGAAAATGCTCTACTGAAAAGCTTATTTGCCTTCACCTTCTCTTTGTTTTTTTTTTCTTAAGCTTTTTGCAATGTTTCTTTTGGCTTTCCTAGTAATTGAACAGCTTGCTGCCTTGGGCTGTCTCCTCAGGGATTTTTCTGCCTTTTGCCCTGCTATTTATCATTATTATATTCTTTATTTGCAGTTTCTTTAGCAATTTCTTTTTCTGTTTCTTTCTTTCATTATCTCTGTGGTTTAGGGTGCATATTTTCATTTCCAATTTATTCTCTTTTAGAGTTACACTCTGTAGTTTTAATCATCTTTGCCATATGTAGCAATAT
>JAUBOD010000633.1:1020340-1035912 GCA_032353885.1 Nothura maculosa | reverse complement strand
TGAAGACCATTCACATACCCATAGCTTGTATCCCAAGTGCCTAACTAGGCTTTTAATCACTTATATATCTTATATAAATAAGTCATTAAAAGTAGATCAAAACTAAATAAGTGATAAATAAGTACTATATACTTATGTTTCACTGTCTGCATCATTCACTTCTTTATTAGTTTCTCTGTATAACTTAGTTTTGTTTCTATTACCTCCTCCTGTGACTTATGCCTCTCTCTCTTGCATGCACTGTTACCTTTTAGAAATTCACTGAGTAAAATTACTAACCTGTACCTTTTTTAAAAAATATTGGCAACCAGATGGTAGCTGATTACACACTTGGAAGCTGGCAGCTGTTAACATGACCACAGTGCCTCCTGCTGAATGCGCTTTGACACCAGTAACTGACTGCCTGGGCAAACAAGTCATTTACACACGCGGACAAAGACACAGGGAAAATCGTGCTTGAAGATAAGTACATAAAAGATTCCTGGAATTCTGATGCCCAAAGCTTTTAAACTTAAGACAGCAGTTTTTGAAATATTCAATGAAGGAATAATTTTTACCAACAACTTGATTGCTACCAGCCTACATGTTACTAAATGATAGGGATCTACAGATATTTACGTAGTGATCTAGGACGTTCTGAGAATAATGAATTTTGTAGCCTTCTTTCTGAACTGTTGTGCAGTAACTGCACTGTTATTGATACATGAGATGCATAATGTCAAGCTGTTTGGCTGACATTGAGAAGTACTCATCATATAGGAACTGCCATCACATCTTTTGAATGGCAATGTCAGCGACCATAATTTTGCGTCCTTCACTTTTATCCTTTATTGTCTCCACTTGCTTTGTCCCACGTTGGTGCTTCCTTCCTTGCTTCCTTCCTTCTCTCTCTCCTTCCCAGAGTCTTTCTGGAACAGAGTCTTTCAGAAATGTTTGTGGTAAGTCATAAAATAAGTATTTCTAAGATTTTCTAGATTTTATGTTTCCTTTTGCTTCTCAGAATTTTTCTCTTTTAGTTTCTCTGTTAGTTTCTTTTCAGATTGCACAAGAGTAGGCACTTTTACATTTTTTACATCTAGGCAAGCCTGGTAATATTTGAATCAACATAGTTTTACTTTTTATCACTCTACTTTGGCAGAATTTACTGTTGCATTTGCTTCAGCGTAAATCTGGAAATGGGCATTTCTCTGTGACTGTACTTTCTCCTTGATCGATTGAAGGTCCTGTTTTCAGATTGATTAGAAAATATTAGTAAATGAGGAAAAAGTGTGAAGTGGAATTGTTCGTGACACAAAAGTAAACGAGTTTGATAAAAGAGGACCAGTGGTTTATTTTAATTTTCTTTAAATGAAGGCAAAGTGACAAGGCACTTTGTTTTAGAATACCTATTTATTCTGTGCTTGTCAGCAATGAGTTTTTAGAATTGTGTGTGATCAGGGATACGTGGAACACTAATAAAGTGTCACATTGTGGTGAAAACCCTAACGGTTGACATGCAGTTGACATTTTCTGGAGGAGCTGCTAAACAGGAAAGACAGTTTGCTCTGCAATAGCATGATTATTACAGCACTGCTTTTTACTGTGAAATCCAGTTGTCAGCATTTCAAGCCCATACTTAGATGCCTAAATGAATAGCCTAATGTTCAAAGGTAGTCACAGTCTACTTGTTCCATCAGTGTATATGGCAATATCTAGCTTTAGGTATGTGAATAACATGTTGACTTCAGTTCTCTTTTGAATCTCTCGAGTCCTTAGTCAATGGAGACTATTCCTGCACTTGAATTTCTTGCTTAAAAAGGACCATATGTTTAGATGCTTAAAAATGGATTTAAGTGTTTACATGTGGGTATCTAGACCTGAGACACTTGACCTATGTTTCCTTGTCATTATGGATATATTTCAGTTGATTACAATACTAGAAATGATCTTTGTCAGATTAATAGTCATATACTCATAGAAGGCTCATCACTTAGATTACATTGCACTGCACAATGGAATATGTACTCATTAGTTTAGGCAGACTCTTCAGTTCACATTTTTACATATGTGACATATTTACAACTGTTTAGTGGAACAGTGGCTCTAAAATTGGACAGATATCATACCAGAAGTGTACTATTTATCAGTAATCTAATTTAATATACATCCCAGACTGCACAGTTTCTCTTTGGAGAATTTAGTTATGTGAACAAAGGGAAAATGACTAATCTCTTTGTGTTTTGTTTGGCAATTTCACATTTCTTCTGTTTCAAGCTTCCTGTTTGTCTAGCTATTAAGGAGTAAACAGCAGGTACAATACCTGAGTACCTACCACTCTACCACACCTGCTGTGTTCTCATGACTCTTATTAGGGAAAATAAAGAGATTCATAAATGTTTTATCAAAATTAACTGAGAAAATCATTCTTTAGCTTTTCCCTCCTGCTGATTATTACCCCTAGAACAGGATGAGAATTCTGGTTGCTTATCCAACCATAGCACCTGTTAAAGCACTTTTATACAGCAAAATTTCTGACTTCTGTGTGGATATTTGAGAATAGGAACAACTTTTTCTATAAGGTTTCCTTTTAAAGCTTAGATGTCTTTTTTCGTCTGAGGAAGGTTGTTAAAGTCACTTTGAAAAAGTAATCTGTTGTCTATGACTGCTTATTTTCTCCTAGAAATAATGGATTACTGTCTACTTTCAAATTACTTTTGAGTCATGCACACTTCGAAATTCAACTGGCAGAAGTAGTGCCTCTGGTTTTGATTTAATGCAGCCTCCAATCTCAGAGAGAGATTGGTGGTCCTTCTTAACCCAGTCTGTGTTGCTCAGCCCTGGCAAAATTCCCAAAGTGCAAGCTGCTGCCTCACTGTATAGATAAGATTTTTCAAGAGATCTTAAAGGAATTAGATGCCCTCTTCCTCCTTGCATTGAATTACAGTGGGTGTTGGATGCCTTAGGCACCTCTGAAAATAAATCTATGTTAGTACTAATTTCTGCAACATCATTTTTCATCCTTGAAATGACTGTGAAGTTCACACCAGAACCTAAGGTTTAATCTCTACCCAAGCCAGCATTTAAATCTCAAGTTCCAGGCTGAGATAGGCTTTGCTGACTTAAATCTCAAAACTCAGGGCCTCATAAGTCAGGTTTGTTCCCCTTTTTCTCTACAATTAGAGCAATCTGCTTGAGGATTGCTGTACCTCAGGCACTCCCATTCTCTTGCACGTGTTTGACTGCTGCGATTTCAGGGTCTTGATGGAGAGAGAAATTAACGATGTCTGAGACATGACAGACAGAAGTTCCTTTCACTGTGTTTTGAATCACTGAAATAATAATTCTGGCAAGAAAAAATAAAAGCAGTGTTTAGTGGTTCTGTTTTCATTATGTAATTCCTCTATTCCTCCTGTCATGTACATGTTTCTCATGGGTAGTTATTTACTGTATAACTGGGAACTGACATGACAATTTTCTAAGGTTTTATTTCCAAAGTGTGTCCTGTTCTCAGCTTATTCTGTAACTGCAAACTGGACTCTTTAGAAATAAATATGATCCATATTAATAATATCTTAAACTGTAAAGTTGGCAAAAATGATCCTCTTGGGAGGGAGTGGTCTTCATTTATTGTTTCAGACTGCCTTCTTTCTCCAGTTAAATATGTTTGTATAGTAATTGCAGAAATATTTACTGTCTTTACAAATTTGGGCTAATGTGTACAGAGACATCAAGTACCTTTGCAGAAAGTATTTGAGTGTAAGTGTCTTTGTTAGTGTGTGTACAGCTGGCCTTAACATGCTGTGCTGTACTGCCTAGTTCTTGACAAAGATCCCGTTTGGGTCACAACGTCCAGGCAAATAATGAATTCATCAACAGGTCAAAAAGGGGTAGGCCTTCCAAAGATGAGCTTCAGGAACGTTTGCTAGAATGTCTTTATGTGCTTCAGTATAAAATTCAAATAACTGGAGGCATTCTTTAGTTGGTTTCATGTGGCGAGGAATCTAAAACAATAACACAAAGATCAAAAAAAAAGTTAACATGTATTGGGAAACCTCAAAAGTCACATTTTCTATCAGGTTAATTCTTAGATGAAAAAACAGAAGGCAATTAAATATGATCAGAAAAAGAGAGAGAAAAAAGTGTCATATCTCTTAGTTCTAATTTCAAGTAGTTATTTTCCTATCAATAAAATGAATTGTGTAACCTTAGTTCTCAATAACTTACAAAAGCCGCTTATAAAAAAATTGTAAAAGAGCATATCTACTTTTTTTGCAGTTTTGCTTTAATCAGTAAGTTTACATTGACAGTTTCTTCCCTAGTAAAATAATTGTGTTAAGACTGGTGACTATTTGCATCCTACGCTGTCTGACACAAACTTTAGCTGCAGGCCTTGACGACAGCACACAACACAAATAATTGCTACTACCTTCAGCAAGTACCATGACACACTGTGGATTTTTTTTTTCTTATAAATATAATGATAATGAACAGATTTATCCTCCAGTCTTCTTCAAAGCCAGAAGCAGAGAGATAGGTCAAGTACTTTCATTTTTTTTCCTCCTACCTAGCTAAAATGTGCATCTTTCCTGCAAACTCTATTTTGAATTAATATTCATAAAACTTTGTTTTGCAGCATTGACTTATCTCCAGGTTTTAAATCCCCATATCAGTTCCAGCAAATAGTGCTAAGACTTGTTTTGTCTGCAAGACTTTCAAATTGAATCTTTTCCTTTAGTCTGTTGCTGAAATTTTACTCTAGGGGACTTTGTCAAAGAAAATGAAATATTTTGTTTAGATATCTAAATATTTCATTTCAGATGGGTGCCGTAATCTACTGGAAAATTTCTGTGCTCTGCAAGGAGCTGAGCTGTCTGGAAGCTCCCCCTTTCACACTGGGTGGTGGTGATAGGGTGGGGGGTGGTCCATGCAGTAGTAATTAGTGCTGCCCAATGAATGGCACCTGTGGGGCCAGGTGTAGTAGGGTCTGCACCTCTATGGAAGCTGGAGGAGAGGTGTGGTGCACTTTAACAGAGATGTTAAATTTAATCTTTTTTTCAGAAAAATTATGACCAAAATGAGCATAGAAAGCTGGTGTCAGATTTGAAGATACCGAAACATTGGAGAGAAGATTTGTGGTTCCTATAGGTAAGGTAGCACTGGTATTTGTATAGAAATAAGTTAATTTCTTGTGTCTTGGTAATGTGTTTGCATCCATTCTAATGTTCACTCTTGCCATAATAACATGAGAAATAAGTGCATTTTCAGTGTTGGTTGGAAGAGTACAATGTGAGATGTTTGGATAGAAACAGTCTTACTCTAACTTGCTTTTTAAAACTTTTGATTCCTGGCTGGGTTTTATAATTATTAAGTATTTAACTAACTTGAAAATCTTGGCAACGTTTAGGAAGCTGCTGGGTAATGTATGTTTTGTGCATGACAAATTAATTATCTGGCAGGTAAATTACTGCCTTGGTTTATATTCAGCTATGTATTAATGAACAAAATTTATACATGTCATAGGTGCATACAATGTCATACAATTTATAAATCTTTACATCAAAACAAGAAACTATAACCTAGGAGCCAGTCCTTGTTCTTATATGTAGGTATTCAGTACTGTGCTCAGCTTTAAAAATGAGGGACAGACATTAATCCAGTAAAAATACTCTTTAAGTATGTAAGAGTGCAAAAAAATACTCTTTTCTTCTATAGGCCAAACAGCAGTATGTGTTTTAATATTCCTCAACTTGTATGGAGCAACTTGTTAAAACAACCAGTTTTAATTAATTTGAAATTACTTTTTTTTTTTCCTTCCCTGTCTACTCAAATTCTCCAGGTATGCTCTACACGCCTTAAGTTTTAGGATTTTTTTTCTTTTTTTTTTCTGATAATACTTATTTATTGCTGTGACAGTGTAATACTTCCTGTTCTTGTGATTTGAGTTGATAGTTTTCTTTAAAAAGTACCTGGTTAATCTCTAGGTTGCACCTGAAATGTATCTAGTTTTGGAGATAGTTTCTAGGTGTGGGTAGTTTTTAGATTCTAGTTTCAGGTGTGGATGAGGCAGCTGAAAGGAATTGGAGGTGCTGTTGCCATAAGTACCTCCACCTGCTCTCTGAGCTATAGTGACTGTGTTTGTGCTCTTAGCCTTTACCAGTTCCCAAAGAACAAGCAGGAGCATAAGCAGCTCCAACAAACTTTAAATTAATTCTACATAAATTTTACGATGATTTAAATGAATATATTTCACTTTGCAGTTATATGCATAGTATTACAATTTACCAAAGATAATAGAAACAGATCTAAAACTTTCTCTGGAAGCTGTTAGAGATGGAATCTTTTTACCTAACTTAGATTTTAACCTAAAATTGTTGATAGATGTAATAAGTGCTAAAGTGACATGTAGCTATAATCATCATCTATAGGTACTTGTCTTGGATGTAGATTGGGCATCCTTTGAAAATGTATCTCTGCTGAGTATAGAGATAGGTGAAACAAATATCTTTAAAAGATAAAGTGAGTGAGATGAGTTTCATTCTAGGTCACTCTTTTAGGTGACCACCAACATAGGTATTTGTCAAAATGACAACACTGAAATGCTTACAGTTCTTTTTTTCTTTTTTCTTTTTTTTTTTTTTAATTCATTCATTCATGTTAAGGAACCAGAATGGGCAGAACCTGCTGTCAAAAGATAAAAACAAGATCCTGGAGGAAGCTGTAGTTTTTGAATAAGTGCGATGAGGGAAAAATAGCTCTTGGATGACAGGTATGAAAAGAGATTAAGATTAGCTGTTCATATAAATTATGACTTCCTAAATTGCAATATAACTCTAATCGGATATGAGTTTTCATAAAAATTGACTTGAAGTCTATATTTATTTCTATTTTTATGTGTTTTTGTAGGTGCTATATATTTAACTCATTATTCAGTTCTATTATTGCACATTTTTGAGAACAGGCTAAACTACAAAAAGAGTGTTTCAAAATAACATTAAAATATTCCTGCTTTTCTAAAAGGCAATATTGCATACTCTCTTCTTCATCAGAATAGTGAGTGTGAATACATTTGATCTATAAAGCTTCTGACTGAACTTTAAAGCCTAGAAGTGAGTTTTATACTGCTGAATGATAGGAGTGTGTAGGCTGTTAGCTGCCAAAGGAGTCTTCACAAGGACTTTGACTGATGCAAGTGTTAGTTAATGGGATGGTGGGCATTACAGTATCTATCCAGAGTTCAATTTTAATAGTTTTGTAATCACCAATAGTCATTGAATAATACAAAACATCCGCTGTGCCAGGGATATAATTCATGTTTAATACTTTCTACTGCATTAAATTAATATTTTCCAAAAATATTAAATGGCTGATAAAAATGAATTTTGAGAATACTCTTTGAAATCACTCTGTGTTATTAACTGCATACAAATGTACATTTTATACTTTTAGGATGTCTGTTTTAAGCAGGTGGCTACAGTTTTGCATTTAGAGTAAACACAGGCTTGTTAAAAGTATGGCCATCCTACCTAAAGAAGAAGTTACCTTGATTGTTCCAAGCTAATGGTCAAAGGTAGACAGGAACAAGCAGACAATCTGTCAGTAGGGTATTGTGCAGAAATGGGGTCCATTTTTCTTGGAATAAAGTAAGCTCGCAAGGAACTGCAGTGAACTTCTGTGTAAAGTAAAGTTTGCTTGTAATGACAAACTATTACATGCTCTGCTGGTGTAGAAAATGGCATTCTTCTCAGTGCTAAGTTACTTTAGAAAGTGTTTGGATAATGGTACGTTTGTGCATCCCAATCAATTCCTTGTTAGAATAACCATATGCTTTTGAAGCAAAGTCGACTTGTATAAACGTGTTTAATTGTGATTGCATTTTATTCCTCCATTTAACAAATACTGCTCAGTCATGGCATTCAGCCGCTAAATTATTAAATATGTTTGTAACTCTACTTGTGTAAATGCCAATCAAAATCAAAAGAATATTATGACAAAGAATCTTCCTGGTAAATAATGTAGGCTCATTATATCAAGAGAAAGTAAATTGAGACATGAGACAAAATGTGTTTATCTGTGAAATACAGGAGGCTTTCTACAGTATTTATGTATTTGTTTAAGAAATCCTGTTTGTTTATTTCCTTAAAAAAGTAGGAACTCTTTTGTGCTTACATTGACTGATCTGTTTGTTAATCGGTGTCTCATATTACATTCATAATGCAACATTAACTACCCGATAATCCTTTTTATAGTATGGACATACTAATCTGTATATTTGAAGGTGAAGTAATTCTAAGTTGACACAGATGAGTCTTCTAAAACATTAACATATGATGTAATTTTATTTGAGGGACATGTGGACTTTGGAGGAGCTGGGAACTGGAACAGTTGAACTGAAAAACTACCAAGTTATGAAGATAACTTGTTTTTTAAAATAACTTGTTTTTCTTGTGTTTTAATTTATACGAATATCTTTCTTATTTTAGTTTTATAAGAGATATTTGTTATATTTCTATGCATCTTTAAGGGTATATGACAGCATGATGTCTATCTCTGAGAGAACCTTATGAACAATCAGAGGGGAAAAAAAGAGGAGCTTGGACGAAACAGGGCAGCAGCACTTGAGCTCTTTTTGAATGTAGTGCAGTGGGTTTAGGAAGTCACTCTCAAATCATCACGTTCTGCGTGCTTTGTTCAGACTGAAAATCCTTCTTAAATAATCCCACAGAAGCAAACAAGACAGTTTGAGGTGTGAAAGATTTACTAAACAGGAAAATGAATACAAATGACAATCCTCAAAATCAATTTGTGCTATAAATTTATTTAGTGCCTCTGAAAATTGCCACACTGCATATCACATGCCTATACTATGGTTAAGTGAATACAACAGTAAAATTTAATATAGTATCTTTTCAGAGGTGTTTATATGATAAAGATACTTCTTGAAGGAGCACTATCTGTCTTGGCTCATTCTTCTCATTGGCCTCTAGCTTATCAGCTCCACTGAGTTTAATTAGCTAGGTGTTATTCAATGACAATGATAGTGTTCTGGAAAATTCTTAGCAAAATTCCATCAGGGAAAGATTTGTGCCTAGTGTTTCATAAAAGACTATGGGTAGCTTTCAAATACTTGCTGACTCTTTGTCTGTACTAATATGCTGCTAGGAACTAATCTTTTGGTTTTCTTATGGTCACGGATATCTCGACAGGTAGAACTAAGCCAGAAGTAGTAATGGTAAGCAGTAAAAAGGTTCCAGAAAATCATGTCTTATACTTCTTAAATACAATACTATCTTTTAAATTTTGGTGTTTTACAGACTGGCCAAAGATATTTGGTTTCATCAGACTTTTGCAAGAAAATAGTAGAAGGTAGAGTTTTTTTTTTTAAAATTTTAATGACTGCCTGAGGAATAGGTTTGTAAAATAACTGCACAGGATAATTGTGGATAAACTTCCTGAAGTAGTACCTAAATGATATGTAGTGTATTTAATTTGACTGGCATTCTCAATTGCAATGTCCTGTGGTACCTTCAGTAACACTGCAATGCTGACAAAGCTGCAGTGGAGCCCTTGCACTTTAAATTAGGGTCTTTCACAAAATACACATACCCTTTCTAATTCTCTTGGCAATAACCCATACAATTTCTACCATAAGCAGTTTAATAGTATATAACCTCTTAGAAAGATATTACATTAAAAATGCTCTGCGTCTAACAATCAGATTACAAATCAAGTATACAAAGATGAAGAATTATCAGGCTATGCTGACTGTTTGCTGTTTGGGAGCCATTACAGAAAGATTGCAACCATTGAGTTGCAATCAGAAAGGGTAGAATTTACTACATGCTCACAAATTTCATAAAACCTTGAATTAAACTGGAGCATACAGTGAAGACCCATGGTGCTGTCCCATGGTACAAGCCAGGTCCCTGTTTCTCCTCTAGTGGATTCTTGCTGCACTCTTGCAGTGTGGTGGCTCTTGAACTCTCTCTGCATCCTGCATGCAATTGTTGCTGCTGTAGGATCACTGTATACACATTTGCTGGACATTTGCAGGTATTATCTCTTAGGAAAAATTTAGGTTTGGCAACAGACTTAGCTGTAACTCTCCTTAGTCATGCTAGATCAAATGCCTAATTCTTTTGGTCTAAACTCTCCACTACGGTGGCTGCTTTCATTATCCCGCTGTAAAGCAATCATCCTTGTTTATCTTCTAGACATAAGAGGGTCAGAATAAGTCTGCAATGAAAATGTGATGATCTATACTACTTTGAAGGAGTCTATTTTGTTTAGTGTTGGTATTTCAAAAATACAACCCAGTGCTCAGAGTTCATGTTAAGGGAAATGGGAGCCTAATTGTTTATCATCAAAAGAAGAATAAAAAACAGGAATATTTCTGAAGGTTATAGATTTAATCAACACAAAATATGGCATATGGACATAGCAAATATCAGTTGTCAGTTGCAGACAGAAAAACTCGGGCATTGTAATGGAAAGGAATTTGACATAGGAAATATCTTGGATTCCTCTGGGTAAAGAGCTAAAGTGAAGTGGGAGTGACGTGTGAGAAGTTTGTCGTTCTGTACAACAACCCTGTTAGGTTGCCTCTCACTTCTGTGCCTTGAAGCCGTTCTATGCAGGAGGTGCAAGTGGCCACAAAAGCACGTTGCGCTTCATTACTTGCTATAGCAACCCAGTCCTTAGCAGTTCTTTTTCTAGGAAATGTTTGTTTGCTGACAAGATGCATTATTTCATTTCAAAATACACTTTTTCTTGTAATTCTAGTGAGCAAATGAGTTTCTTAAAGAAGATGAGAACTGAGAAGTCCACAGAGACTTGTACTCATACACTAGAATTTGCCTTTGATATGTAGGAAAGAAAGACAATCCTGAAATTAGATGTCTGAAAATATATACAGATTAGTTCCAAGCTTGAAGTGCTTCACCTAAATTGGAAGCTAAGATTTTAACAGACAGTGTGGTGAGGAAAAACTGGTCTTTTTCTAAGGAATCTGTTTGACCTTGTGAGTTTGAGCTATGATATTGAAAATGAACAGGCATACTTGTCTTGTTATCAAATCCAGTATTCTTGTACGCTTTATCAAAATGATATGTCTATAAAAAAAGAAATTCCACTTAAACACAAGTATGAGTTCATGGAAATACACTGAACTGAGGAGGTTTTTCTCCTTGTTAGTCAAAAAATACTGTGAGGAAAAAATGCCCTGAAGCAATGTACCAATTCCTGTCTTTTCCTGAAAACAAGAAAAAAAAAAAAAATTCCTTTCAGTGAGCACAAACGGAAATGTTTCTTCACTGTGGAACAATATGCATATACAACCTAGTGAGAGGTCTGTTAGCCCTGCTGTTCTAAGAACAGCCAATAATATTAATGAAGTTATTTAGTATTCATGAACTGTTTTTCAGCATTTCCATAGTTCTAAATTTTAATTCAACTCAGGTAAGTAATACAAAGTTTGGAATGGAAAGAAGCAAACAAAAAAATATTTTCTTCTCTATGTTACTTGATTTGCTTCAAACCTTGCTGGATCATCACCTCAGTACTGCAAGAGGAAAGATAACAGCATTTTATTTGCTCCAATAGCATTTTTATTTTGTGTTATGCCCTGTAATACTTTAGGATTTAATTTATTTCTATTCATATGTTAATTTGCTCTCTTAGTAGTATGGATTCTGAAGGGGTCCTAAGAGTTCGTGGATAGTGGCACTCAGCCACTGTCCACGAAAGTTCTGGTCCGGTTTAGAAAGTTCTGATCCGGTTCTATACTTCAACCAGTTCCACATGCTGAGAGACGACTGCAATAATTTGAAAAAGAGAAGGTCTGGGTGCTGAAAGCACCATAACTACACCAGCAAGGTATTCCACTGGTGCTCTCTGCTTCTCTGCACTGCAGCCTTGTAGACATATTCTCTATGTCTGGGTACTTTTTCAGTGCTGAAATTAGAGATATGAAATGATAGCTGAGAAGGTGTTTGTCTTATGTCTATTATTATTATCGGAACAAATATAGCTGTTAATTGATTTGAATATATGAATGCTCTTAATTCCTCCTAAGGGCAAGATAGATATTTGTAGTAAGAGATGATGCTCATTCCCTATGTGCTATTGTGAGAAAGAAGTTTGGAATATGTTGGCAAATCCGTAAAATACAAACGTAAAAATTTGCCTTCTGAGCACCAAAGAATTCCTTAAGTTTCTACCACCTGTTCTTAAGCCTTGTAGCCAAGACTTTAAAAAGTTTGGGCAGTCCAACACAACTTAATTGATCCTAGTATGTCTGCATGTGGCTATATCAGGCCACCAAAGAACAGAAATATTTTTTTTAATGCTTTAGGACATCTTCTACATACAAATATGAAGAAACCACTTTCATTCTTAGTTTTCTTCTCAAGTGTATAGATCTGAATCCTAGCATTTTTATATCTATGTTATTCACTTCAGTTTTTTATTAAGTTGCATACATATTCAGCCAGGGCAGTCAAATTTTGAGGTATCATACCTGTATGTGATGACTCTGTCTAGAATATGATACAAATAAAAGACTGAGTTTATGTGAAGATTTTATTAATTTTCTCATTTGCATGATATTCTATTTTTTAATCACTGATTAACATTTATTTAAAGTGTGTTTTTGAAAAGGGATGATGTTTACAGAACAGTGATCCTCTCTTTTTATTGTCTAAGAAACTCATCCTTTGACCTGAAAAAAATAGCTTAAAAGCCAGCATGATTTCAGAGGTGACAAATTATTTGAGGCTGGAAACTTTTTTTTTTTTTTTTTGTATTCTTAAAAATAATACAGCGAGCGTGTGCTTGAGGTCCTTGATCTTCCAGAATATGAATGAAGTCTGTCATTGTATATTCTGGAGACTTCTTCATTCTGCTATTTTCCAAAACCTGAATTCTTTCTCTGTGCTATCACTATCAGTACTTGCCCTCTGGCAATGAGATAAAAATGAAAGTGGAGTAAAAGAGAATAGAATAAGAATAAAGAATATTGGAATGGAAGAGAGGTGGACTTGGAGAAGGGTAAATAAAATAAAGTGATTAAAGAAGGTGAAAATGATGTGATGATATGAAGCTGAAGTAAATAGTTTATGAATATTTTCATAGGGCTTTTATGGTGGCAGCCAAATGAATTTTTCAAAGTAATTTTTCATTTTCTTTGGATTTCTGTATCTATATATTGATTCAAAATATTGTGAGTAGTGAAATGCTCATTATATGTTAAAAGGTTCATGTGCATTTGGTTTTGTGTGGGGAAAACCCTAAAAAAGCTTCTTTTTTAGGGTTTTCCCTAAGAGCATGCAAATCTACCACTGAAAAATAAGAGATTTCAAGGATCTTTCTCTAACCATCTGATTATCTTGGATTACAATATTAAAAAAAAAGAAATTTTTGTGGAGGATGGGGACAGATGGAAAAGACAAGCGAAGCAGCGTACCAATTTCTGCTACCATAATGATCATGTCGCTGATTACCACTAATATCCCTGAACGGGACAGAATCAGAAGCTTTAGAGACGAATCCAACCCATAGATGCAAACTGTACATTCATGGACGTGTAGGTCCAGTGTGTGTAAAAGGCAGTTTGAAGTTCCTGTTGGTACTAGGGAGATGTTGCAGCTCTGCTATTTAATAGGAGTGCTTTCTTTGGGTGGTGCATTTAATGGTTTTCACTCAGTCTCAGATTAATGAGATAATGCAATCTTGTTTGTCTGCAAAGAGGAGCAAGGGCAGAGATTTGGGGAAAGGATGCGCTCTCCTTTTGCAGACTGATTCTCGGGACTTCACAGGAAATAAGGGACCTCCCTGAGAGCCTTTCTGGAGGGGCAGAGTCCGAATACAAAATACTCCCTTTGAGACAGCTGTACAAAACTGTTTGCAAACCCATTTTCTGACTTTCTTTTGTTTTTGTACTAGTCTAGCCTTGTGCGTAGAAATGGATTAATAGTTCCTATATCTTGAGGAATATCACTCAGCTGGTAGGGTATGCCTTTTACGTCCTTATTGTCCATGTGCTGTTGTTCATCAAGTGGAGCCTCAAACAACTGCCTCCATTCTGCTGCTAAGACTGTTCATAGGTGCCAGGATTTCTTTCACTGCAGAGACAGCTCTGGCACAGCCGGGAGGAAAGCTGAGAAGGATGAGTAGGGCTGTCAGAGCAGTAGAGATAAAATGACATGACTGGAGCAGATGACTCGGTTGTTTTGTTATCATGCAGAAGACAGATTAGAGCTTTAGGCACTCACTGCTGGCTTAGTTGATAGAAACGGGCATTGTAATGCTTTGTACTGCTAGCTCTGACGGATGTTTTGTCAACTCTTTCTCTGTTGGGAATTTCTCTAAGGGCAAGGTATGGAATAATTAAGGTGTTTAAGGTCATGATATGCACTCCGTGCTGCAGTTCAAATAGCATCCACGTATGGTTTAACAGGATCAAATCGACACAACAAGTTCCCAATATATAAGATGTGCAATCATATGACACAAATGTTTTATTTTCCAGTTCAGTTTTAAAAGCAAAACAAGAATTGCTTTTGAGAAGTGCCACACTACCAGCAGTAGAACACCAGATGTAAAGCTAGAGTGATTCACAAGCTTGCAAGGAGCTGTTTAACCCTAATGGATAGCAGTTTGGTCATATTAAGGATCATATTAAACCAATCTTCCAAAAGGAAAAAAAATAGATACACAATGTGGAAAACTCATTAACTGCACCTGTAATCTTAGTATTTTGTTATGCACAAAACCTTCTGTATTAACACATAAATGTTTGTTTATAAAAAGCATGCACCTTAAACAAGTCTAATGATCTAAAGAGATTGCCAAGACTTTCTCTAATAAATGTAGGATGTGACTTGAACATGTTATTTTTGTCTTTCAAAGCTTTTCCGTTAGAGAAAGCTTTTTTTTTCTCTTTTTTTTTCTCTTCTATGTTGATAGGTCTTCATTGCTGTACTGAGTAAAACACATTTATATGCTCCATACTTCATAGCTGGATGACACCTGTTGTGAATTGCCAGTTCTCAATTGTTTTCTTGCTTATTTGGACTTGTGTTTTTCTGCAGCTTGCATTCTGCAATTGCTGTGCACCTAGTAATTTCCACCCAGACTTTAGCAACCTGTGCTGATTTGTAGGATAGTAGGAAGGAGCTTTTTCTCATTTTTATTTTTCTATTTCTGCTGCCATAGTATTGCACAGATATTTTGGCAATTATATCCCTAGAGATTACATGGCTAAAGAGTTATGTAATTAGTGATGTGAAGAGCAAGGGGAGAGTCCCAGAGGTTTCTCAGAATCCTTTGGGTCTGTGCGTGTCTTGTGATGCAGCCCATGGACGGTAACGTTGTGGAGCCAGAGTCACTGTCACACAGTCCAGCTATTCTGTTGTTGAGTGACTAGTCCCTCTTCAAGAAAGTGTCACTCTCACTGATTTCATTCTTTTTTTTTTTGCCAGGGGCTGTGCAAGATGTGCTACTGTTTCTTTGAGCTTTCATATTTTGAAAATACATAGTGCTACTTTTCTGTTTATTTTCCACATTGGTGAAATGCAAGTGCCAGTGCTTTCTTTTTC
>JAUBOD010000633.1:987364-1010473 GCA_032353885.1 Nothura maculosa | reverse complement strand
GCCTTTTATGGTGCGTAAGGCACTGTGCTAAGATGGAATTGCATAAGCAGAGAAACGTGCCTTTTAAATGTGAACCTGACAAAAATATGAAATACATATTTAAAAAGAAATTCAACAGACAAAAAATTAGGAAACTGCATATGCCAACTCCCCTGGCAGAACATAAAAATAAAAAGTTTTAGATGGTAGGAAATGGCAAAACTGGATTTATCCAACATGCAGTGAGACCAAACCTCGTCACTTCCACCTGCTCTTATGAGTCATAGCATTTTTTTTCCTTTTACTCTTTCAACTGCTAAGAATTTGTCGTATCCTAGAGGTCAACAATAGCATCCTCAATAGGAAATTAAAGTAAAAGCTATACCAAAACATATATTCTATTGAAAATTTTACTAGTATATTTCTCTCTAAAATCACTTGCTCTGAACCTTAACATTTGATTCTTTGCCTCTGAGCTTTTGTATAGAGTGTGTTATTGCCAAAGATGATTCCAAAAATAAAAGAAGGCATATGGTACTTGGTAATAATGAATGAGCATCCAAGATTTCAATTTGGTTCAGATAAATGCTCAGAAATCTGTGTGTTTATCCACAAAAGAAATGAGCAGGAAATTTTCCCCAAATGATGTGTTGTAGAAATATTCCATTTTTTTTCTGGATGATCATGGAAAGGCAATCTTCTCTTTTTGATCTTAATTAATAATCATTCTGTGTTTCAGTTTTTGCTTCCTCCTGCTTACCTTTGAGCAAATTACTATTTATTCTGAGCCTCATTTGTTTTTTTATGTAGGTAACATATTCTTTACTTAATATTAAATAAAAAGTTCTTAAAATTTTGGTAACAGTGAAGTACTACAATTATGCATAACAGGTGGACATTTAGCTCCAATTTTATCTGAATTCCTGGAAGAATTTTAGCTTTAACATTACCTCTGGTTTTCAAGTTAGAGATTTTCAAAGACCCAGAAATTGTAAAGTGAAGAAAAGAGAGACCAAATAAACAGGCTAACTTCTGTGAAGCTTTATGAAAACCTATGGTTTATTTATGACCAACCCTTATTTAATCCAAAACAGATCTTCTGTCCCAAATGTTTTGTGAATACCAATGTAGTAATTTTAGAGAACTATTTTGCTAGTTTCTTTTACCATGCCCAGTGCTTGCTGTGGTTGTGTATCTACATAATCCCAACATGCACTAACCCGTTTGCCAAAACAGATCTTAAGATACTGTATCTGAGGTTCACCTTGTGTAGTTTTCCAAAATATGCATACCTCATATACCATATCTATATATAGAGGTCTGTGTGTGTGCAAACAAATTTTAATATATATATAAGGAAAAATAACATATAAGAATCTACATCATTTTACATCATCTGTAAGATGGGAATTAATAGTAAAGAACAGAACTAAAACATTTTCAAACGATCTGACATAAAACAATTAAATAAGCAAAAGAAATTGAACTATAAATATGAAAAATTCCAACAAATGGAGTTAGCGTTTGGCCCATTGTGTGTAGCAAAGTATAGCTAATAGGTGAGCTGATAAAAGCAGGCAAACTTGGATGTTATTTCTCACTCTCGTTTCTGTCTCTAAATAAAAATATCATCAATAACCACTGCAGTTTCTATTTGGTTCAGTTGGTTCACAGGTCAGTTGGCCTGATACCACCAGCTCTCTTGCATTGTTTGGTGAGGGGAAATCCATTTACTACAGAAGCTGAAGTCACGATGCGCGAGCGCAGCGATAGCTCTGTGGGAGCTTTCCTAGTTGGAGCAGAAATAACCGGGAACACGGCTGAGTGTTGGCTGGAAAATAAGGTACTCGCAAAACCGGAGCGAGCCAATTCTGACAATATGGAAATGCCATTAAGACCATGGTTACCAGTGTAGAGGTTACTGTGTTAGTTCTGGTGGTTTGAATTGACTTGGAATTATCCATGTGTGGTTGGTTGGTTTTTAACTAAACTGTTTTAGATTTCTCATTTTGCTGTGTCAGTGCTTTAGAACGCTCAGATCTTCTGTGGAAATTAGATCCAACTCATTTGGAAGCACATACAGCCATGTGCGCAGTTAGAAATGTTATCTTATAAAACGGATTGTTTTTCTGGTTACATTTCAGTTCTCATTTTTACTAACTGTTGAAGGTATTTGATTGGAATTGCTCAAAGTGTAACGCCTGGCTAGATTAAGTTAGTATTTATCAAATAATCTTAGTGCATAACAAAATATGGCATTATTTACCTGTTTTGGTCCTTGCACTATAAAAGAGAATAAAAAGGTTCTTTTGCAAACTTTTTTTTTTTTTAAACATACTTTAATTTCATTTGGTTAAAAAAAATTCTTGCACACTCAATTTGTTAAAAATTATTTAATTTTGATATGTGAAATTATTCAATTTTTATTATATAAATTGAGATCATCCTCTCTTTTTTTTTTCCTTAGTTTATGATACAAATTAACCCAGAGCTTCTTGCAAGGGCAGTTGGCTGGGAGTAGTGGATGGCCGTTTCAAGGCATTCCAGATAGCGTACGGGAAGGCAGCATGAGCACAGCCTGCAGCTCCTCTGCTGGGGCTAGCAGGCGATTCTCTCAACATAGATGTGCCCTTCACTTCTTTGGCTGTCAATGTCAGCAGCCACCAGTACCATTTTTGTTCAGTTCTTTTCTCTTTGTTGAAAAAGAGGGCTAGGTGGTCCAATATGTTAGATTAATCCTCAAGGTTCTTGTCTTTTAGCAAACTACCTGAATAATGCTAGCAAGAAGTCATCTTAGAAAAGTAACAAAAAGCTTCTGTTGTTTGTTATTGATCACGTGAAGCTGCAAACACAGACAAAAAGCCTTCACCATGTAGATTGGAAACACTCTTATATCCCAATAGACATTGCTTTTTTATTTTTATTGTTTTTCTTCTCTTATGGAAATATACTCTGGAAAAGTTCCAATGCTTGAAGACTAACACTTGAGGCTGTGAGGGGTAAGTGAAATAAATGACATCTCCAGTTTTGACACTTCCAAATGCTTCTTTTGAAGGAAATTGCATTAGAGCTGACCTTTATAAATCTTTATTTTTTTATATACTCATCATTACAGGAAAAAAATCTGTCAGTTCACACATATCTGTTTTCAGTGAGAGACATGGCCAAATCTGGTTTTATGTGTGTGATTAATGTGTGAATATGTTTGTTAGAATAGTTACTGCTTTCAGTTATTGTCAGTTGGAACACAAATAATGAAGTCACAAACTCATTAAGTATTTTTATTGTTTTTTATATGCTTTACTTATTGTTTGAAATACTGGGATTTTTTTCTGTATTGGTTTAGTAATTTCATTTTGAGAAATACACAAAAGGTTGATGTAATTTTTATGATTTTTTGATCCATAAAGTCTTTCTGAAGGAAGAAGCAACTTTTTTCTTTTGTGATAGAGAAAGAAACTGAATTGCAAGCCACAAAACATGTCACAATATTCTATGCTTCCTCTAAAATGTCCAATATCATGAGACATTAGCAAGAGATCATCAAGTAATTGTGAGTGTCCTAGAGTTTCTGTAACTGCTAATAAATGTTAGGGTGAAAACTCCAGGGTTACTTACAAAGCAAACTGAATCTCACACTGCTTAAGGCAGTTAAAATACATATGTGAGCTCTCTCACACATGATAATACACCTCAAAAGAACCCCTCCAGGTTGCCATTTAGGAATTATTTCAGCTCTCATGATTGTCAGTAACAGTGTTTTTCTTTACTTGATTTTGTCAGCCACTGTCTTTGCAAAGAATAAATGACTACTGTTTAGAATTGCAAATGGAGTCCCAGTGTTTCAAAGAGAAAGAACTATGAGAAATTTGTTTTAAAAATACAGGTGATGATTTGAGACATTTTTCTACACTACACTTTTTGTTGCAGACATTTCTCATTTACTGAGATGTTAAATAGCGGAGAATAAACTTTTGGTAAAATGGTTTCTTAGGCAGATAATAGATTTTTCACAGATGAAGGTGAAACTGTCACAATGTCAAGGATCTGCCAGGAGAACCTAAGGGTTCCACCGCTCGCCCTTTGGAATAGTCCCTCCTCCGTCGCAGACCACCTGACGGTTTAGTGACGCTTCTTCAGCCCTTGCTGGATCTGTGCAAATATTCACTTCTTAATCCAGACAGGGAACTGTTGCTGGTCAGTGGTCAAGGCACCACGTTAGGCAGTCTCCTGTGTATCTGCTTGAGAGCATTTGCAGTCCATTTTGCAGTTGGTGATATAATGTTTAGTGTTGATCGGTATTTGCTTATCTTAATGCCCCAACATTTCTGCACTTCTGATTTCTTGTCATGTAGCTCTTTTCTAGCAGCTTGAGGACTAATGATCAGAAGAAGGTAATTAGTTGAGGTTATTAAGATTTGTGTCTTTCCGTTCATAAAGTAGCAACTACACTTGGCTAGTTGAAAGAGGGAGGAAGAAAAAAACATTTAAATTTATAGAGCTTTGAAATGAGATCACTTTTACTTCTATTGAAGAAAGTTCCTCTTGGATAATTGGAAATTACTCTTAAGCGTAAGGCTATTATAGTGTAGCAGCTGAAGATGAACAGGTTATTTGACAGAATTAATTGCTACTGGTATTTTGGCAGCATCTAGGAAAGGCTGGTGTATAGCAGAATCCTGTAGTGCCAGGTGCTGTACAGGAGAACCTTGTCTCAAAAATCTTAAAATGACTGAGAGCAGCTTTGTCATTACATAAATTTGATTTTTTTTTTTAATGAATTTGTCTGAGAGAGCCTGAATCCTTGGTACTGCAGGATTTACTGGATGAGGTTGCCTTTTTAAACAATCTTTGAAAATAGCACTGAAGAGGACTTCTTAGGGTATCTGGCATACCAGTATGTAATTGAACTCAGTATTTCTTTTGTCTGTTATATCTGGCAGCTTGTAGTATCATTTTCAGTGACATAGAAATAGAGAGGTCTGCACTGGCAGGGCTTTGCAGCAGGCAGGAAGCACTGGAAGCTTTCAGGCTTAGCTTTCGAGCCACAGGGTGCCACCATCGCTCCAGCAGATCAAAACAGAGCAGCAGAAAATGTGTCTGCTGGAGATTGATACTGGTATGAACTACTTCAGTCTGCTCCTCAAGCTAATGTTTATTCATTGGTACATTATAATCACACAACAATCATGTGCTGCCTTTGAGAAGCTCTAAAAGATGGGAACGCTATTGAAATTTGGGAAAGCAGTCACCACAGAGCGGGAAGGTCTCCCTGCTTCTCAGCCTCTCTTGCATAAGTCTAGGCCCACCACTGAACTGTGCCTGCATGAGCCAGGGGCACCACGAGGGTTCTCTCACATATGAACAGACAGTGAGATATGTGCCCTCTAAGTGACTTCAGTGAAGAACTAGGCGTCTCTCAGCACTTGATAGTATTGCCTGTAGGCCATGGATGCTGGAGGTAGATGAACATGTTGTCTGGCAGCGTGTTGATGTGGTGAGCTAAGAACAAGATGGAACGTGGCCGAACGTGGCTGCGCTTTAGCCAGTGTGTGCTGAAGCCATAGCTGATGTTTGCAGGTTTGCAGAAAGCTTTCTCAGTTTCAGCAATATGAATCATGAATGCCTAGTGAAGCTAATTGAGTATTCTGAGATGAGCCTCAACTAGGATAGAAATGTGCTCCTCATGTTTTATAACCCAATTAAAAGTTGGGAAATGTATAAAAGTAGCTATACCACAAAATGGTTGCCTAGACTAATGAAAAGAAACCCATAGGGACGCCATAAAGGGCAGAAGCAATTATGTGTTTGGCCCGGTGTCCTTTTACACTACGAAATGTCATGTTTTTTTTCCAGGAGAAGCAGTAAGAAATCCATGGCAGACTGCTCTGCACCATTTTGCTAACATCTGTTATTCAGTGGCAGATCTGGGATCATGAAAGCCTTTATGCCATTGAAAGTTTTGTTAGTTTCGGGGAGGATTTGGTTGTAATACTGATATATGTGTTTCAGAGGCACTGAAATGTTTGAAGCTTTCATTAAGTTTTGCATTTTTGAATATATGATTTTGAAAATTGTATGATGTGTCTGGCACATAGACACTAGATCTAGAACTGTTTAATTGAATTGTGTATGGAAAATTGCAGATAACCTGGAAATGAATCTGGAAAAATGGCACATTGCCAGCTTCAGCCTGCTGTGATGTATTTTGTTTTGTGATTTCAGTTACCATGATTGATTTTGTTTTGTAATTTCAATTGAGAAGTACATTATTTTGGGAATTTCTCCTGGAATTGTGCTTAACGTCTGAACTAGATTTTGGAGTTTCAGAGAGACCCTGAGTTTGAACTATGTATTCACAGTAAAAATCCCACCTGAAGGATTTTTTCATGGCCAAATTATAAACTACTGGAAAATAAATTTTATATCAAAAATGTTGATTCAGTGCCACAGTACTTTGCTTTTCCATATAATAAGGTGATGACCTATATGTGCAAAGTTTCTTAAAGTATTTCTCGAGGCAACTTTTTTCTGCTCTGGTTATGATGGGATTTATTTTATGTAACTGAGTCAGATCCAGTAAACTTTTAATTAGTTTTACATAGAAGTAGCAGCTGCTCATGAGTAGAGCTTAAAAAATCACTGAAATCTAGAGTTCCATGCAGTTGAGATACGTACACATTTTTAATCAATTCACATATGCATCTGTTTGAACTTGAGTCATCCTCTGTATTTTTCAGAATGTCTCCAAAGGGAACAAAGTTGTGTTCTCTGTAGGAAAAAGTAATCTCCAAATCCATGTAAAAAGAAAACTTTTGCTTGAGATGCAACAAAAAGTGAGATGCAAATCATTCTGTGATACGAAGCATCCTATGGGAGCAGGTTAGAACAGATCAACTGATTTCACAAAAGCCATCTTATAAAAACAAAAGTTAAATCAGTTATTGTCCACAAAGATCTCTGTGTTCCCATGTGCATTCTATTATGCATTTTGTAGCACCTCACCTATGCAGTGCATTGGAATGAGTGAGAATTTCTTAACTGAAATACATTTAAAATAAATATATACTTGCTTGTTCCTTTAAGACAGCTACAAAAGAATAGAGTAGGAGATTTGAGAGAGAGATTTGAGAAAACCATCTCTTTGTTTGCTTTTTAGAGTGCAGGACTTCTCTGTTTAAAGGTTTGCCCAGGTCATGCAAAGGAAGTTTGGATGGTCGGATGTGTGGGCTGTAGTCTTATGTTACAGCTACAGTTCTTTCTTTATGTGTTTGACCACCCACATTCCTCAAGCTGTACTTTGATCCCTCTTTTTTTTTTTTTTTCTTTCACTGAGTGATAATTGTTGGTATGTTAATATAAGGACTTTCCTTATGTTTAGTTTTCCCTGCTCTAGAAGGCTAAGATCAGATAACTGCTTCTTGTTATCCATGTCTGGATTTGTGAATGAATTGCCAGGACTCAGGTGAGTGAGTAGGTCATTAGCAGAAACTGCCAATCTTAAAAGCCAGTAAGGACAGAGGGATGAAAAGCAGGAGGTAGAATCCTCTTGTTGTAGAGCACAACCCTCTTAAGTGCCTTCTGACACAACCTCCTTTTCATGAAGTAGACTATTGGGAAGAAGATAAATTTGTCTCTGATGAGAAGGATAACCTATTTTTCCTATAAGAATTCTAGTAGATGCCTTAAATAGCACCTTTCCTTAAGTGAGAAAAAAACTTCAGATTAATCCCACCACTTTCTTTTTCCTATAATGGCACACTATACAAAACAGACAAGTTTGAGGGCAGCAGGAAGTCTGTTCCTTTCCCCCTTTGCTTTGTATCATTCTGTGCACACTTTGCTGCTTCACCTGAAGTGTGTGGGAGTGAACTGCAGGCCAGGTTACTTGTTCTGGTGCAGTCGCTCACTTGCCTTTTTCCTACCAGGCATTTTTGTCTGCAGAAAGCCTAGCTTGCTGCTGTGGAAGGGAATGAGGGACCCTTCTGTCTTCAGAAAATTTGTTATTGCTTCTTTTCACTGGTTTGGGGGTCAAGTTTTTTTAGCCAGGTCTTCCAACTTACACAGTGATTTTGTGCTACTACCACTTTTCAAGTTGACATACGTGTTTTTATAGATCGTGTTGTACTAGATGAGTAAAATACTTGCATACTTCCACAGGGAAGTTGAACTGTTGTAGCACTTAAAAGTTTACCTTAAAATCTGTGTTGTGTTTGCAGTCAGAAGTCTAGGATACCGTTCTGTTGGTTGCTTTCTTTGTGAAGAGCAACAAGCAACAACGTCTGCAAGGAAGGAATTACCGAAGACAGACTGTGTCCGTGAAGCTCTAGAGCATCCTGTATTTTTTGTCAAGACATTGAAGCTAGCAAATCAAACTGCCAAGTGAGAGGCACTTTATTTAGGAGTCTGGTAGTGTAAGCCCATGGCAGCAGCGTGATGTAGAAGTCCAGTCTGGGTTCATTTGTGCTAAGGGGCAACAGGGAGAACAGCAACACGTTGATAGAGCCCTCAGCTGTCAGCAGGAGAGAGGAGGGGAGGGGAGACTTGCCTGGCATTTGGATGCCTTTTAACCTGAAAAAAAATGTTTGCCAGTTCCAGTGAAAGCAGGAGACAGATCTGGAGGAGCTCAATGGTGACACTTTTATAAGACAGTAGACAAAGGAGCTGTCTGTGCTGGATGGGACCTGACAGTAATTTCTCTTGTCACAAAAATGGCATCGTGCTGCAGTAAAATATAAAAATGGTAATGTCAATGTTGATATATTGAATTCCCCAACTCCTAAGACAGACCACTAGAAGTAGCAATGCTAGTGGCTTTCCATCGTTTAATAAGTCTGTCCACATTCTTCTGTTTCTTTAATTTTCTTCCCTATCATAAGTGGGTGGGGCTGCTCCTCACATGGAGGTGCTAATGTTAGGGAACATATTTCCTGCTTGACACCAAATATGCATTTCCTTTCAGTCGTTCCATCTGTAAGTGACTAACGCTTTACCAGTGCTTGATCAGTTGTGATAGATTTTTGCCAACAGTGTTTAATCTATAAGCTTTAATATTTAGCATAATTATTTTTGCCTTTCACTTAGTTTTATATTTTATATACATTATATATAAAACATACAATAATACATATAAATGCATATACATACACTTGTATGTAACATTATATGATGCATACAATGTATGTATATGTACAGACATATGTATACATACATCGAATGTGTGTATACTGTATGTAACATTATATAATGCATGCATACAATCTAATTATATAATGTATATAATATATCATGTTAAATATTTTTCCCTCATATGTTTGCATGTGGTCATATACTTAACTGAAACTGAACAAAAGCATCTGTGATAAAACCTATTAATTTTTATATTTATATTGAAGTATGAGAAATATTTCTGACATTGTTAGTCTTTTCAAAATTCTCCTATAAAACCAGCATATTTGCTTTTTACTCTTTTTGCCAAAATATTGACTCACTGGGGCTAGATGCCTAGTAGGTCACATTTTATGTGGAGATAGAGAAGGGAAATTACTGTCTAAAGTCACAAGTTTAGAGAATATTCATTCAGCAGATTGTTGCTTGCTTTATTTGCATGACAAGAAGGAAACATGTTTAGGGAAAATGCCTTCAGTACAAAATGGATGAAATTTTCTTGATGAAACATTCAAAAGAACTCAAAACCTCAGAGAAAACACTGTTTCATAAAATCTGAAACATTTCAGTCAAAATGTATTTGTGCCATGCTCTCCCTGAATTGTGGACAAGGTTTTAAGGGAACTGTGCTTCCTTGAAGATATCAGGAATATCCCTTTCTCTGAGCTTCTGAATCTGAATAGCTTCATGTTTATCTCAGTTTTTTTGTGATATACTTCACTAATGAACCACACTAGCTTATTAACTAAAACCTCTTGAGGCTCAGTGTTTTTCACCTTTGCAGTTCTCATCCACAGATGAGTCTAGTGTGGGTAGTTTTAGTCTCGACTTCTGATTTTAGTGAGTGCTTTAAATCCTTTTCTACAGTCTAAGATTCTTTTCATATAATAAATAGGAGAAGTGATCAAAGGATTTAGTCCTTGGTTGATACAGCCAAAAGAGACTAGTGTAAAAATGATTAAGACAAAGTTAAGTGGCTTTTGCTGTCACTTCCAGTTGTAAAGATTCAATCTAATTTTGTATTTTGCTAAAAAGTGCTTGATTTTTTTTCCTATCCATGATATTGCAGGTTCACTCAATTCTTAATTTAGAGATAAAGGGAAGAAAGTTATCCTCTACCATAGCATCTATGCTGTGCCTGTCTTATTGACTGGAGCCCCTGCTATAGAAGGCTGCTGTTCTTGCAGAGAATGGAAAAGAAAGCTGTATTTTTTTCTCCAAGGTGCCATGGGAACAGGGAAGTTTTATTTTTCAACAACCATTCTACTAACAGCAGTAAAAAGAGTGAGAAATTGAGTCTCTCTTTCTCCTAGCATCTAAGGCATTTGACAAGGTATTGATGGCATTTTATAGCTTAAAAAAATATCATTTTCCTGCAAGACAGTGAACAATAGTTTAACAAATCATTATCACTCTTTGCAAGTTCTTCATTGCCACGTTGCCAGGTCCCAGTGCAGATTTGGCGCACTGACTACTGTCTGCTATTCATTATTGTCCCACTGACACTGTAAAGTAATAGAAGTCACTATTTAAGAAAAACAAAAATGTTTCTGAGTTTGGAAAATCATATAATCTCTGAATATTCTGTGAGGCTAGCTACCTCTCACTCTGAAATAATAAGCTGTCTCAACGCAGTTTGTTATTTTGTGTCTTAAAAAAGAGCTCCCGATATTCACTCCTAATTGATCTCTGTTGTACTATATGTGTTTTCAGTGCCACAAGAAAGTGTCATCTCAGCAGTCCCTTTCATTATTAGGAGACTATGTTGTAGCCAGGCTGAACTGAGAAAATAATGGCAAAATTAGAAATGAGAAAGAATGAAGTTGGTCTTGACAATATTGTTATTCTTTTGGTTTATACAGATCATTCTCATTCAACCAGGCACCATTCCATTAATAAGCTCCACATGGACACATTTTCTCTCTAAAAAGATCTTGTACTATGCCTTAGACTGTCCATATTATCACTTCACTTTTAATCTTGCTGTGGCTTGCTTGGCAATTATATTTTCATTGCCTTTTAGGGGATTTTTCACATAGGGAACAAGTTTTGGTTGATGGCTAGAAAGTATCCAGTTGATATTAGAACCATTTAAGGATTCCCCTGCACACATTCATGCACATTGTGCATTATAGATAAAACATCTGGCTCAAATCCAGTTTCACATGAGTGAAACAGCATATGTACTTTCTTTGTAGATGCAGTTTTCCCTGTACTTTCCCTTTGACCTCAATTAGGAAGATGATTCTTGGATAGATTCAGTTCAGCCATGTGTGTTTCCGATTTTTTATGACTTAGAGCTCAAGCAATGTATTATTTCTATTGATGAATTATCAGTGAATTGATGGCAAATGTCAGGAGTGTACTCCCTGTTCAGATATGTAATCATTGAAGGTGCTTGGGTTTTGAAGTTGGAAACACAGCAGTAATTAGCCTGGTAGCTCAAATGCTTTGTTTGCGGCGTTGCCTCTAGTGCCTACAGTGGCCTGAGCTGCTTGCAGTTCATCAGTGCTGTTTGTGAAAGAGCTTTATCAGAATTCTGCCAGGATGTTCTAAACAGTTGTGATTAAAATGTTCCACAATGATAGTTAAGTTAAAAATATTCCGCTGTAAGCAACAGAGCTAACCAAGCTTAATTTTCTAGAGGTTTGTCTTATGTTCCTGTGTCTCTTATGTGAAACTTCAGTGTTTAAAAAACAAAATAAAACTTTTCTTATGTGTTCTATTATTGCCTTCTAACTCCCCCACATGCCATAAATCTTGTATGAAGCTCTTTGTTCCTTCTCATGTGCCTAATTGCTCTCTGGGCAGAGGCAGCTGTAATCATGGAGGCTTATGCGCACACTTACTGGCCAACAGGCAGAACAAACCAAATGGACATTGCAAATTTATTTCCTTTATTCATCAGATGATTTGTATAAAAAGGATCTGCCCCCCCTCCTCCACCAAAGAAAACTACCCCAAGCCCCTTTCCTTTGAGAGCTCTGGCAAAGTTTGCAATTTGACCTGAAAACACGTGCAGCTGTGTCAGGTGAACTGATATGGTGATTGTGCAAATTTACTTTCATTAAGAGAACAGGGCTGAAAGGTTCTGGTGGCCCCTTCCTGGTGGGTGACGTTTTGGGGGGATCCTGGTGGGCACCGCGGGTCCGTCTGAGGCAACTCTGAGGCAGCCTGTCAGCAGTGCTCATGGAGAGCAAATAAAACCTCCCAGTTTTCGTTTTAAATGGGAACAAAATGACTTTTGAAAGTCTCTCCAGTTTCTGGCTACTCTTGTACACATTGCCCCTAATTTTACTCACTGTAAATATTGTGCATTGTTGACACAAAGCAAAGGGATGAGGAACAAATAACCAATAAGGTTATTTGTCACGGTATGATTCTGAAAAAGTAGGCATTAAAATAGAGGAAGGATTCTTTATTGGGTTCAGCAATCACCAAATAGCATGTATGAAATCTCAGAAGAATATCCGAAACTACATCTATTCTAAATTGTCAAGAATTTCTCATCAAAATTTTTTTCAAAGAAAATCACAGTATGCAATTGCATATATGTTAATAGGAAGGTATATATGTAGCTCTTTTCTTTTTACTTAAAAATCCTGAATTGGTTTAACCAATAATTCTTCCAGCGTTTCTGCCTATACCTCAGTCTATGTTATCTTTGTTTGCTACTGAAAAACTCAGAAAGGAAAATGTTTGTTCCTAATCTAATTGAAATTACTTTTTCATTTCAGTGGAAAATCAATGTTAAAGTTGCTTTTCTTTTAAAAACCTCATAATCTTTGTTATACCCTTTATTTTATACTAGTGATAATTCATTTGAAGCTAACTTGAAGATATCTGAAAAAAAAATTTTTAGTTATTAGGGTTCAGCAATGATAGTGTTTTATAGACAGCTAAGTTATTGACAAAATTCATCTCCTAAGAATAGTTTACAGACATTTAATTTTGCTGAATTTGAGCAAGAATCTTACTCATAAACTACCTTGGAAAAGTCTCTGGCACCATCTTCTAACTCCAGGGCCAGAAACCATCTTTTTGGCCAAATCTCTTCTAGGCTTTCTGAGTATTGTTAAACCCCTTTCATCTTTCATGTTATGATCAAATATTGCATTATTGGTAATCCATGGCTCAGAACAAAATTACCATCCAGCCTCCTGTCTGTACCTCTGAATGATGTTAGCATCCCAAAGAAGGTGAGAGCAATCACATGTATACAGGTGCCTATGATGGAGGAGAGACCTGTGACTTTTTTATGATACACAGAGTCAGTGCTATGTTGCCTGACAGTGCTTCATATAGGTCATCCTTAGTGTTTCACTGTGCAATAAATACCTAGCCACTCCTGCACACCCTCCAAACAAAAAAAACAAACAAATCTAGCTTACGAATCTCCTCTTACATAGTTTGAGATGTGTGTAGAGCCACTGTGCTGTTTCTTCTACTGAAAATATCATACCTCACCATCTTAATTTAAGGAGAGAGCAAAAATCTATAGCACAGCTAAAAAGCTTTTTATCTCCCCATAGCTTTCTTTTTATTAGATCTTCATGTCTTCTCTATTTCAGCAGTATCATTGAATACGAAGGATAAATAATGTGGACCCAGCAGCACTCTAGATTAGCAGTGTGGGCACTAACCTCCTAAACAAGAGTCTGTTGTGTCTGTTGGAGGCCAAGCTGCTGCTTCCTGATAATTTACTGATAATGTTGTTGCTGCCTCTGGCTGTGAAAGTTAAGTCAGTTGTTTCTAATCCTTGGTAGCTTGTTCTTAAAGTCAGCTCTGCTAGTTGGGAAAAAACGAGTTGAGAATTAAAATTGTGTGATTGTGGAAATGGTTGTTTTCCTATGTTAAGCTGTACTTATCTGCTGGATGGCTTATTTTGGTCGTAATTCATGTGTATCCTGTTAACAGAAGCACAGTAATTTAAAGTCAGTCCAGCTAAATGAGAGAAAGTGCAATGTTAGCTATGTAAGATTTTATTTGTTTGTTTTTCTAGATTTTTTTCACTTCCATTTAAAGTCTTTGTGGATGATACCAATGAATCTCCATTGGATATTGCTCCTGCAATGGCTTTAACTTTGAGAAAGCTGCAGGAAAGCAAGGAAATTGCAGGTCTTAACCCCAGCTCCAATACTGGCATCTTCTCTGTCTTTGGTCAAGATGTTTGCATTCCCTCTGCTTTTGCAAGGAGGATAATTCATTCCATACCTTGTTCAGGAATTTGGGTTGAACTGAACAGATCATGCTAATGATTGCAATTAACCCTCACAAATAAAAGCAGAAATCAGCCTCTTGCCCTTCAAAGCAGGTGAGCTGGCATATGTGCATTGCTTTGATTATTACTGAGCTGTAGAGGCCCAGCCTTGCTACTGCAATTCCTTCTGGTATATACTAAGATTTGGATAATTCTTTTAATTAAGCCAGAACTAAGGGAAGTGTTTGAAAAAGTCAAAGTGTGCATAGCATTTTTATTTCCCTATCGAACTTCTCATTGTATTGATTGAGCTCTGATTAAATAACAGAGCTCCAAGGGCATGATTAGATCTCATTGTAACTCAACTCCCCTAGAGTTTCTTGCCATAGTTAGCAATAGATTCCTTACTTAGTAGAAATAATTAAACAAAATCACAAAGTAGTTGTTGAGTAGGTATGCAGTGTATGACCGTGTACAACAGGCTGTAAGGACCACAGAAACTTGAAAGATGTGAAATGTCAATCTTCTTTAGGAACAGCACATGCGTAGAAAATCTGAAGACAGCCCAAGGTACAGCAGAAACAGTAATGACTTTGGGAAATCTAGATGATCAATGTGTGCAGTGCTCCTTTTCAGGAATGATGTTTACTTAGTGCTAAGGTAGATGTGATGACTGGTCTGAACTGCTTGCTACTTCATAACATCATACACTTTGTTGTACAGTGGAAATAAAAAAAAAAAAAAAAAAAAAAGAGAGGAAGAAAAGGAAAACTGTTGCTTTCTCTGGTGAATAAGGTGCTTGTTTTCTATGGAATTTAAACCAGAATGTTGTCAATAAGGAGTCAAGGATGGTAGTTTGACTGTTTTGGTCAATATCCGGAAGACAGGACCATATACTCCGAGAAAGAAAGAAAAGGGGTAGTTTAACCACCATCTTCTGGTTCTCTCACTTTATTACTTTTCTTCTGTTTTCTTCTGGTGCAAAAACAGAAATCCTACCTTTTCAGTATTTATCACTTCTGTCCCTAAAATACAGAAAGGAAGACAAATTGTGAACTCAGCACTGAGACAGGGACATAAATCCTGGCAAGGGTTGAGTCTTAAGTCAGCTGTATTTTTTAATATGTGTTTGATGTTTGATTGTTTATGGTAGCATTAAACAAGTATTTGTCACTACTAGGTCCGGCAAAGTGCTGCAGTCCAAAACATTGTAATATTCAATCACTGATAGTTATTTTCATGTTATTTGGGACATTCAATTACTGTTAATTTATTTTAGTGTTATTTTATTGTGTGGTGTTTTATACCATTTTATTTAGCTGCAAGTATGTTATGGATATATGTGCAAAATAAAATTTGAACAAGGACTTTCCAGCCCTGATAGTCTTCAGTGTGGCCAAATATATTGGAGATTAAAGAAAATGATTATACCTGGATGTATAGAAGAGAACAAGCAGTGAACTAATTTCCTCCTGCACTGCTTAGCTCACATCAACTTGCTGTAGTTTTGAGCAAATTCCTCAACTGTTTGCATGAAAGTGTCAAAACTTCAGTGATATAGAAAATGGGAAATGTCCTGGTAAAGAGCATTAGAATTGCTTCCACTGCAGTACAGATCAGATGAAAAATGCTGTTATGGTACCATTTGCCAGGACACTAAAATGTGGTTTTTGTGCATCATTTAAGGAAGATCCTTCTATTTTTTTCTGACACGGAAATCTGCAATACTAAAAAGTTTTCAAGAAAATCTCCAAATCTAAAATTATTATCAGAAATGCTAGAAAAAGCACAGCTGCAGGATGGTTTTCCAGCGGGTTAGCTGCTCTGTCCTGCTCCCAGCTTCTTTCAGGGATGACTTGTCTGCTTTCTCCCTCTGAGGGAAAGGTTACTTTGCTTTCTCTGCTTACCCAGCACCTTTCAACAGGTCTGACAAGAAAAATGCTTCACAGAGTGGACATCAGTGCCTTAAGAAATAGTCTTTCAATTAACCTATGTCATCATGTGATTATGTTTATTCTCAGTATAGATGATGCACTGTTGAAGAAAGGCTTTTAAAGTTAAATTCACAGTAAGAAAAAATGGACATGGCTGGTGTTCTGCCTTCAAGCAGAACATCATATAGATAATAAAAACAACATCTGCAGTAGAAAGGTAGTCTGGGCTACAGGAGAAGGCTGTTCCTCCCTCTGCACTGTTCTGTTAACAACTTTAGAAACGGAATACTTATTCTGTACTGCTATATGACTTCATTAGTCACATACTGTAACTAAAAGAAATCTCTTTTGACATTCAGGACTAGATATGTTTAAATATGTTCTATAAGTTTTTTCTATAAGCTGAATTCTACAAGCTTTTTAAATTTTAGATATTTAGTCATATAATTGACCAAATGCAGTGAGACCTATGGTAAGGTGGTAGGACCACTGGTGCTCCTAAAAATTTGTTGAAAACCCTGGAATTTTTTGATGGTATCAAAATAACATGAGTTTTCAGGAAAGAATTTCAGAGACTGTGCATGTCTGCAAAACAAGTGATATTTTTCAACACATACCATGTATGCTACACTTTTTTGATCATCTTCACTTTAAGCATGGGAATACCAGCAGGGATTCAAAAGAAGAAATCATCTTTATGACTTATTTAGCAATTTATCTATGATGAATCTGGGCATAGATTCATGCAATTTTTAATTGATTTTGGTTCTTTCTGGACAACAGTCCAGTACCTCTGTGGCTGAGGAAACAAAGAAAGAGAAGTGAGCTTGCAAAAGATTCCTTGAAAACCTGGTATTTAAAGGTACTGTACCTGTTAGTTGCAGTTTTTTGCATGCAAAGATAGAAGACCTTTCTACTATAAGGCTTTGGCTGAAGAAGCATGCTGATTACAAGGACTGCTGTGAAGAGGAGAAAAAAGAAATGTGGCAGTGGGTAGAGAACAACAAGGGAGGGAAAATATTGCAAAAAATCTGCTGAATGGGCAAGTGTGATTAGTGTAGGAATTTCTTCCTACTTTGTCACCTCTGAACCCCATTAGTGTTTTCATCTCTTGACAAACAATATGAGGCTGAGTAGCCCAGCACAGCAGGGATTGCGCTCCGGCCACTGCCCGGCTCCCGCTTTGAGCAGGCAGGCGCTCTGTTCTTCCTCTTCTTAATTCTTTTATTTCACACATCATTTAGTGCTTACTGAAGTAATGCTGCAAAATGAATTGGATACTGAGGATAGTGATAAAAAATATTGTGTCCTCAGCAGAATCTGATTCAAAATTGGTATTTATAAATATATATATAAAAGTATATAATCTCTTAGTCAAATCAGTCAAATTTAATGAATCTTTCATTAAATTGTAATGTACATCAATAACTGATTCAAATAGAGTTAGCATCTTTCTATTGACACCAAAATAGTAGTTTTTTCCAGCTATGGATTACTTCCTTGTTCCATACTTCCAGTTGATAGAATTAAGCTCTTTGGAGGAAGAATAGTGACACAAATCTCTGATAAATTTAAAATAAATAAATGACTTCTATGGCATTGTAGAGACAAATGATTTTAAGTGATCTTTACCCGAATCTGCTCTGAAAGAAAAAAAAATCTTGATTCTTATTTTTAAGGATATTTGGAAATTTTAATGATACAAAAATTAATTTTGATTTCTACAACAGTTCTTTTTCTCCTCTCAGTTAGGCGGATAATAGTAGGTATAATACTCCAGTTAACAAAAGGAGGAGGGTTCTTGATTTATTTTCTAATTGTTTTAATTTTTTTTTTTATTCAAAAGTTGGCAGTGACAGATCCAAGTGTTGTGTCTGGGTTTCAGCATATGTTATCTGACAGAAAATGCACACCTTGAATCTTTTATCAGGGGTTGGGAGCCCTCAGTTAGGAATCAGAAACTCTTTGCTCTAGGCACTATGCAAACCTGCAAAGGGTGGTCTCTTCCCCCTTCCCTCCCTCAGTTCTGCAGTGCAAAACAGTATTTACCTAAATGATATTATTCAATATTATTATCTTGTTGGACTAATATTACCTATTTCTATGTCTAGTATTTAAGTTGTGACAAATACAGCATAGTTTGAAGATGTAATGGTAGAAACTCATTATTATAAATGGCTCAAAAAATTGGCTAATCCATCTTCCAACTGTGTCTCCATGTTCCTAGAGGTTGAAGCCCGCCTTGTATGAGGACTTTTTTTGTTTAGCTGTCTTGTCACTTTTTTGCACACAGTGTACTTGCAAAACAGAATTTTGCCATCTGGTCTAGCCCAGCAAATCTATCTGTAGCACAGCATGCTGCCACTAGCAGGAATTTTGAGCCAAATTAAGTGCTGTCATAAATGCTGTAAATTACACACCAGTAAATTGGTGCAAGTCAACATGAAGGTAATTTAAATGCTAGAAAGATCAGGGCATGAAGGAATGCAATGTAAGTATGTAATATAATGGGATCTTTTGTGCCTGGTCACTTGCATAAGATTTACCTTTAGGCTCTAAAACCACTGCTTGGAAGGCTATGTATTTGTATACAGCAGTATAATAACACAAGGTTTCCCTACAAAACCCCAGAAAGTTCCTTAATGGCAGAAGTGAGTGATTGTTTTAATGATGACCACAATAGCAAGCACAAAACTACAGGAAGGAGAGATAGCTGGGTGCTCAGCATGAGTTGTGTGAGAGAATGGGGATGTATTGTTACCTATCTTATTTTTAAAATTCAGCAGATGGTTGACCATTAATTTTCTGATCATTTCTGCTTGTGCATTTCCAGACACCATTTCTCAGGAAACTACATTCTAATTCCTGTAATTAAATCTGCTGCTTTAGTTGTATATACTTGAGCTAAAGAGTTTTAAAAAAAAAAAAAGTTTTGGTTGATGAAAGCAAATTAAGTACACCACACATTAAGATTCAAAAGTGATAACATTAGCTTGAAATGGTTGAAGTTCGATAAAATGACACATATTGATATTTTTTTTTGTTAGAAAACCGACTATCAATACAATAGAAATAAGCAGACCGAGGTTGTCAGTAGAAAATACTTATGTTCACAATCTGCATTTTTTTTTACATTCAGAAATACCATGTACTGTTCATTGGGAGGTCGGATGGGGTTAAGATGAATTTTTCTCAATTCTCTTGATTTCAGCAGTCAAGAGTTTCACTGATTTAAATAAATAGTAGCATTAGCCAAAGGTCTCATGCTGCTTTATAAAGCTTCTTCGAGTTACTTGTGATTGATTCCTGAAGTCATTTCAAAGAGGTCGCACTGGCCTTTATCTTCCTCCTGCTGCTGCATCTGTTGAAGTATTTCAACTAATACAAGCTTATCTGAACATTTACTCAAGGAAGTCATAGCTTTCTGCATTTTAAATGTCATTTCTACATCTACCTGTCAGTTTTTCAACTTCTGATCAATAGTTGTTAGTATGACCTGAGCAGATGTACAGCCTAACATAAATTGTTTGACCATCTCAAGGAGAAATGCTATTTTTCAGCTCTGTATCAGTTTTTGTGTTACTTAGTGACAGCTCGGGTTTGCTCGGAAATGTTATGCTCTGTTTATGCAAGATTAACACCTAAATCCTATTGCCTGTCCTTCAGTAAGTTGCTTGTGCTCTGATTTTGTGTGTTAAGAGCAGCTTCATTCCCAAGCGCTGCCCGAACGCAGCGAATAATCTGCATTGTTTAAAGGGTCATGGGTCAGGGTTGCAGCGCTAAACCTATGTGTCTTGTCAGCATATAATTTGCATTGCTTTAAATGCTTTGCTTTTTATGGTTTATCGAGCACTCTTTGCACATTTTAACATTTGCATTTTGGCTTAATACTATTTTTGAACTGCTATTCTGAAAGGCATTGTAATTGCATCTCTCAAGCACTGCCATTTACAGAAATTAGGTAATTGTTCAAGATCCTCGTGATCAACAATTGATCGTATTTACCTTAGGATCAAAGTAGATTTTCTTTTTTTTCTGAGATATCTAAAACTCTAGTTTCTTTGTTTTTTATTGATTCTCAGATCCAGGTGTCTTTACCATGGAACTATGTGACTTTATGGCTATGTGAGTTCTTGAAGTACAAGTTAAATAGCAAGGAGTGACATAGACTTCATCAATCTTTTGATGAAAATGGTGAAACAGAGGACCTTTGTGATCCTTTTTAGGAAGCTATGTGCATTTTGTTCATGTGGAAAAGGCATTGAATTGATGCTTTAATTGGGCTAAAGTTATTAAGTACTTTTGGAGTCTGAAAAACAGGGTTTATGATTCTGTTCCATTAAGAAATATGGAACTCTTCAGCATGTTAGGAATTGAATTTAATCAGAATATGCCAAGGGAATTTATATCTTGCTATTCCTGCCACAAATTCTAAATGGAGAGTCTTTGGACACTCTCCATTTTTTTTTCTGCTGGATAAGGAGATCTAGAGATCAACAGAATGAAATACAGTGTATCAGATACTGATGCTTTATGTATCTCTAATCTTATAAGTAGCTTTCTCATTTCTAGATATTCCATCAAAAAAGCACAGACTAGCTGGATATAAGTCCCTAGCAGGCTAAGTATAAGTTGCAAAACAAAATTTCCAGCAGATGATTCTCCCAAACATGCTGAACAGCAGGATAGAGGAAGAAGTTCAGAGAGTTAAAGGAAAATGTAATTACCATTCTCAGATTTATTTTTTCAATTGCAAGTCAGTGAAGAGGAAATAAGAGTTTGCACAGCTCTAAACATTTGAAATGGTTTTAGCCAGAATTCTCATATTCTTCAGTTAGTATTTTTCCTATGTACAAATAAGATTCAGGTTTTTTGACACATGGAATAGAACTCTGCTGATTTAATCAACCTGACTCCTTTAATATGGTTGCTGCTGACGATGTCAGATATGATGCTACTTTTTGTAATGTGAATATTTATTCACTAAAGGACTGAGGTCACTAGCGAATCATATACAATAATCACAGAGCTCTGAGACAGTAACAGCTGCTGCTTTTTATTTTATCAAGCTTTCCACAGATACATGCTGAAAACAATTTTCTTCCACAAACAAAATGAGGATGTTCATTGGCTTAATTTATGGGCAGCTTGAGCTACTTCGCAGTCTGATTATTTTCAGTGGGTGGGATATTCAGCTCTTTCCAAAAACCAATGGGCTCTTGATGATTACTGAAACTGTTGGCTTATATTTTGACAAGGAGCTGTATGTGACAGACATGTATGTCATTTAAACAACTCAAAGGCAACACATCTTTCATGTGTTTGTTCTTTATGTGGTCACATGCTGAGCTTTGATGTCATGTTGAGGTTAACTGAAACTGAACAAAAATTCTAACTCTGTTTATGACTGAGTGAAAAATAGTGTGGAAATAATGCTTTTCACTAACTGAGCTTTTGAAGCTCTGGAATTGGTACTGCTACTGGCATAGGTGTTCCAGAAATGCCAGAAGTGGTATCTGGGAGATGAGCATAGTGTAATGTTAAGGTTTTCTTCTTTTTCTTGCTATTTGTTTGTTTGTTTGTTTCCTTTTGGCAGACTTTGATGCTTTTCCCGATGTGATCTGGCTAATTAAAGAAGAAGCCACAAAATGTACTGCAGATTTTTGTCATAGTGATTTCTTACTTAGTAGGAGACTGAGTAGCATTCAGATCACTCTGCATTGAAATACACTGACCACTGAATACCTGAGTCCTTGCAGTTATGTCACCTGGCATTGGTCCCAGTGACACAGCAAGAGAATATCACTATTGCGGTGATATTTTTTCTCTTTTTTTAAGGATTTTTCTCTTTTTCTACAGTATGTATGAGAACAGTTTAAGGCCCTTTAATTCCAATTCATGTTTGAAATATCTTGCTAGAAAGTCAGTGGCTTTTCCTTTGAGGGGAACCTCATTATCTCTGATATAACTTTTAAGACTGGAGATATGATGACATTTGAATAATCCTCAAGATGCTTTATTTTGCCCTCTGTGGAAATCTGTTTTGCAGAACTCCTGTTTCTGCAGCAGGCTTTAGTTCTGTCTTCTGTAGTGACAATCAATTTAGAAAATGGAGTGCTGCATTGCTGAGGCTAAATGAGAGTATTTTGTGCAAGTTCCAGCAGAATCAAAATGCACCAAAAAAGCAGGTTATACAGCCCAAATCACGAATGAACATTTCCTCAAGTGGTGAAAGATTGCTGCTGTCTGGCTGCCTACTGAACAGTGTATTACTTACAAAAATTACATTTTTACATCACACTTTCATTTGCTTCTCCTTTCATGTCTGCAGAGTGTTTGCAATTCCCTGTTTGCTCAGCTGTGCCTAACCTCTTCTGAAATCTTTTATGCGGTAGTTCTCGCCTTTCCCAGGAAATTCACACGAAATTCTGGAGCACAGCTTTGCTCTCACTCAGCTGTGTGAATTTTTATGCCATTTCAAGACAATAACACTGATTCAGCAATCTGTCTAAAGTTGCAAATTTACCAGAGTCCTGTAAGATATTACACTAGGCCACTTCAGAAAGCTGCTGAAAATGAGGGGCTCTGTAACTGCCATCAGCTTTGACAGTGCATCACACAGCAGCCACGTTCCTGGCTAATCCCACCTGCAGTCATAACAGCCAAGTTAATCTTTTCAGCACTAAAGTGGGGATGATGTCATGCCAGACATAGCTGTAAGCACGAGTCAGCGCTAATCAGAAATCTCATTAGGATGGCCTGAAAACCTGACTCTGTCATCTGCTTTCTTCAAATTCTTTCACCTTCTACCATTTCTTGCTGGGCAGA
>JAUBOD010000633.1:976886-987264 GCA_032353885.1 Nothura maculosa | reverse complement strand
AGGATGGCCTGAAAACCTGACTCTGTCATCTGCTTTCTTCAAATTCTTTCACCTTCTACCATTTCTTGCTGGGCAGACAAGTTTAAATATCATCGAGCCCCTCAACTTGGGACAGGATCTATACCTACATAAAGTCCTTTAGACACCACAGGAGAGAAAGCACTTTTGCCTAGTTGCTCTTGTATATCAATCTGGAAATAGCTGTTAGAAGTAGAACTAAGTACTTGAATAAATCAGTTTATACTGCCATCAGTTTATACAGGCCGTGATGTACCTACCGTGGACTGTGCAGGAACAGAGCAGGTTTATAGCTCAGTACGTTGGGTTTGATAGTTTTGGTTATACTAGTTGTAGGTGCATATGACAAGAGACTCCATACAGATACATGACTCGATGTGCACAAATATCTTTCTGAAAGCTTGAGTAAGCTTGGCTGAGTCTGTATCATCAGATTGCACTGCTGCACAGCTCACAAATGAGGTGTCCTTGCTGTACAAGTTGCTCGAGAGTCAGTTCCCCCCCAGCTGCCCCTGCTTCCCTTGGCAGCCTGCAGCACCTGGAGACGCTCTGAGCTCAGACACGCAGGGAACAGCAGCTTCAGACAGGCAACTTCATCTTGGCTACTTCCCTAAGGCACCGCATTTGCCAATTTGTTAATGCCCTTCTCCTTGAGCAATTTCATAGCTGAGTTGTCATGTACATTTATTTTATATGTTTAAGCAAAGCCTGTATTAATGAAAAACACTGTATCCTGCAAGTTCTTCCATCTTTTCACTCCCACTTTTCACTTAGAGATGGAGCTTTTGAGTACCATCAATAATTGATATGTAGCTGTTAGATGGCATTTTTCATCTGTAAATATTGGTGATTTATGACAGAGGAAAGTAATATCATTCTCCTTTTAGGAAAGGAAGGAGAAACTAAGATATCCAAGGTTACATGCAGAAAATATTATGGGAAACGCCAGTCTTAGAGGGAAGAATACAGATCTAGAAAAGGTAGAAGCAAAGTGGTTTCTCTTTGCAATTTGGAACAATGTTCAAGGGATGGATATGGCAGTCCTAATATATTTATAGGAGTGCTGAATGTAATTAAGAGTTGCATTGAGGAAAACATGCTCAGATTGCAATGGCAGGTGCTAAAATTTTGCCAAAAAAGGAGGTTTTTGGTTGACTCTGAAATCTTAATACTGTCTATCTTTTTATCTAGGTTGAGAAATAAGGCAGGGATCCAGGGGAAGACTAGCAGGATGCTGATGCAGAATCATTAATAAATCGGGATTCCCTGTGAATTTATTTCTCATCTTTGACTGTTTTAAAAAGGATGATGCTAAGATGATATAACATTAACTCAGCCCTTATGGATGTTGTGCTAGTGGTTTTAGGCTTCAGTCTATGCTTTAATTGATAAAATAATAGTACCTCCTATGTAGCAAAGCAGCACGCCGACATCTTGAGAATCAGTGAGATCCTACAGTAAGTAGTTTCTTGGTAACTGCTTATTTTTGGAGAAAAAAATGATTATTTGAAAGGCTATTGAGTCCAATTCTCAGCTTGTGTTTTTCAACCCCACTCCATTGATGTTAATGTCTCAAAAGGAGTGGAAAGTTTTAGACACTGATAATACAAATCATCCTGTGCAAAGAGTACTTCAGATGTAGCAGGAATTTAAAACATCTATGTAAAATCTAACTATTTTACTGTCTGAAGATTTTATTGTCTTAAAGTCAATAATCACCTGTTTAACATTTCTGTCACGTTTCTGTCACTTTTTCTCAAACCACCTAACCTATTCTAGAATAAGCTACTTGCAGTTGGAGACTCACAGAATCAAGACAGTTGTCTGGGTCCTTGGTCAAAGCCCATGCAAAGAAGAGGATGAAAGCTGTAGAAAGAAGTGACTTGGTAGTTTGCTTTTTGTGTAACTTCCATTTTATAGCTGCTTTGTATAGGACTGAGCACTTTGCTTCAGCTTAGAGCAGCCTTTGGCTGGGGAAGTGATAGTGCGTGCTGAACATATGCTTTGTCAGAGCTGAGATCATTAAGACACATCTGAGAAGATGATTGTATGAACTTCTGTTTTGGGTTACCGTTTTAGTAGTCACGAGATAAGGCAAAATCCTCGTTCTATGCCAATATCTGTTTCTGGCAATTCCCTGGCTGGTGTTAATAGCACCATTTGTCATGAAAACAGAAGAGAGGTAACTGAAAAACACAGGTTTTTACTTTGACCTTACTTTGGCAGCCAATATCAGGAAGCATAATCCACAACAACCAATACCTAATGTTTCAGCATGTGTTAGAAGGAGACAAACACAGCTGCCTTAGCTTTCAGTGGCCTGATCAATTGCCCCATTTCAAATAAATTTGGGAAGATTTAGTAAAATTGTTCTTTCAATATAAGTAATAATGTAAATATTCTTACCTACAAATACTGCTGGAAGTAGGCTTAAAAATAATAGTCTAAGTAGTACAGTTTTCTAATGGTGTGTGCTATTAGATATTTTAGAGTATGAGATAAATGTTGCACGGATCAATCGATTGGCCAATCTGCAGCCTCCTCATTTTTTGTCTGATGAATAATTTGTTTCCTGGTGTAAGACCTACATTGAATGCAATTATCACTTAATCAATCTGGAGCAATATAAAGTGTGTAACGGGCAACTGGATCAGTTAGGAGGTTAGAGTGCTTCATCAATATAGCAGTACAAGATTATTTTCGAAACTGATCTCCTTTTTTTATACTATACTCTTTTTATGTCTAAAGCAAAACTGAGGTCAGGCTTCAGTTATACATGAAATTATTTTATTATCAGAACAGCAGCCCTAAAATTGAAATTGGGTTATTATTGAGTCAGTCAAATAAAACAAAACATCATATGAACAATTTAAGGGGCACAGGACCATTTTTATTTTTATGAAATATTTACATTAAATATTTGTTTCCATAATCTACAAATGCATTCTAGGCAATTGCTGGTGCCCAAATTCACCTTTCCTTCCTAGAACTTCAACTCTTCATTTGGAGAAATGAAGTTAATCAGAGAGTGTCAAAGCAGTTTGTTACCACACAAAGAAAACATGTGTTACTGGTGTATTAATTGGAACAAGTTATCTGCAACTGCAGAACATACTCCAAACATTTTCCAGCAAACATCATAACGCTGAATAGGACAAAAGTAAATCATTCTGGAAAGGGACCAATTTTAAACTTAAGCTTTTAGTGTCTTTTAAAATTACTACACATAAATCTTTGAATGGCTTGTGGAATCAGTATTGCTGCAATATGGTGTGTCTTTATGTGATGGGCAAAATACATTGATTAATCTTATTTTAAAATCCACTGATAACATTTTTGGCAGTTCTTCACTTTGAAGCTGTTGCAGTGACACTTTTTTAATGATAAGACATTTCAAACTAAATGCAAAGCATATGCACTAAACATATGCCAAACTAAACCAAAAGGAAAAATGTGACAACTCGGACATAAACTAGTAAAAGCTGGGGGAGGAAATTGGTGAGGAGGGCAACAGCTCTTCTCTGGATTAACAGCAGCAGCTGATGTGTTTTGTGGAGGAGTCTTAGGACTGTGTGTTGCCCAAGGTATCTCATTGAAAGCCTACAGAGAAATCAATGGGAGTCTTTCCATGGACTTCCAAACGGTTCGATAAGGTTTGATCTGCTTGTCTTTCATTTGAGGGTCCTCCATTATGGTAGTTTTTTTTAAGATTATTATTTCTTCAAACGTCTAAATATTTTACTCTCTGAGACATGTTTTTGGTATCAATGAAAATGCTCACCAAAATAAAAGTTATTAAAATCCTTATTGCGATAAAATATAAATCTTAAAATCAAGTTTATGATTTTTTCTTTACTTTTTCTTTTTCTTTTATGAAATCCAGCACATATTTTGCTGATGACTTCTGTAGTTCCTTTTATAATTGAATAGGAATGTGCTGTAAGAAGTAAAGAAATACTTCATGGTTTTTGCTTGCTGAAGTGAAGTCTCTTTCTGTAAATTTTGAGCTCTTGTTTGGCTTTGAGATTAGATTACAATTTGTTCCTCCTGAAGTAGTCTTCCATTTTTATAAAGAGCTCCTAGAGATGGACTGTTATAAAATATCCCCTCTGAACTCTTAGGTAGTAAAACTGTTCTGCAACAGAAGTGTTAAATGTAGAATTAATGAGATTGTAGACTGTAATGTGTTCAGTTATATATGCTTTTTATGTGAAGAAAATGTTATACAACTAGGCACTTTAGAAAGAAAGATGGAATTAGTATTTTGACAAGGAAAAAAAAGAGGAGTAAATTAATTTTCTTATGCAAACAGAATTAATTTGAAATACTCTTGTGTATCTGTAATAAAAATATAGACTGGCCTAGCAGCATAATGCTCCAGAAGAATTGGCATCAAATGTTATAGAAAAAAAGCCAGCTAAATTCAAGGTTGAATTAGTTATACATACTGATTTAAGCTTTTAGAAATTATTTTAAAAATAGATTTACAGAAGCACAAAACTCTTTTCTTTTTGGATTGCAGTGTAATGAGATGATGACTTGCCAATTAATTTGCAAAATTACTGTAGGAGTAGAATCCTGAAAGTATTAGTATTTCAGAATAAAATATTTCTGCAAAGATTCAGAATGACAGTAGCTTCAGTTCTTAATCATATGTTATCCCTGCCAATATAAGCTGATTCATCTGCAGAACTCAGTATTAATAGGAGCATTTCAAACAAAGATAAATACTTGGAAGAAAAAGCCTGCTTCTTAAAATGAGAAATACTGTGTGTTACATTGAGTTTGTCAAGGAAATTATGATAAATCATTTTTAGTTCAAAACTGGAAAGTATGATTAAGTGATCTGAAAAACTAGTGGCAATATCCATTCTAATTCCCTTCCTGGTGATTACGTACTGTCTTCTGAAAGCTTAGCTTAGGCAGTAGTCAAATACAAATGCAATAATCAACATTTCAAAATAGGGTGGCAACACTATTTCCATAGTGTATGTGGTAAGAAGATACTGTGATGCAGCCTTTAAGAATTAGCTCATTTTTTTTTTAGGTAAATTCTTAAAGGCTGCATCACAGTATCTTCTTACCACATACACTATGGAAATGACTCCAGAGGAGTCGGGTTTGTTCCCAGAGGGGATGATTTTGGAAGGTGTTTGAAAGTCACAGGCAGTTCCTGAAAAGACTGAGCTTTCTCTTTTTCTTTAATAGATGAAGGATTGAAAGGGATCACCAAAGAGATTAATAGCTTCATGTTTAAAAATGCCATTTACCAAGCCAAAAAAATAGAGATGGAGAGAAGATTTTTATAAAAACTTCAGGAATAAAGAATATGGAGGTAAAAGAGTTAAGATGATGAGCAATGCTGGCTTAAGGAAAAAATGCGTGCATAGTGTCCCTGTATAAATTTATGGTGGAAATTAAGAAGAACTATGAATGCAGAATGAGTTTACTGTGCTCAAACAGTTATTTGATGTGGTTGTCTGTGATAACTGATTGGATGACTCTCCTACATCTCGTGCGTCTCACCTAGTCCTTTTGGAGTTTCTTGCTACTCAAAGAACACAGCTGTCTTGGGAAACTTAAGCCCGGAGATAGTGGCAGGCTTTTTTAGCTAGTTTGAATTAAATGATCCTAACTGTGATGAAGCTTTGAGTTTAATCTTACACATGATAGGTTCAGACTCAAATGGTCTAGGCATCAAAGCCACGTGTGCCTTCTGTGTCAAGTAGTATGACAGGTGTGTTAGTGTGTCTTGTATCAGTCTTGGGAAAGAAGGTGACTTTCATCCTTTTAGATAAAAATGTCTCAAGAATTTGAAGATAAGTGTTGAAACCATATTAAGTTCACTTAAACAGTAAATCAAGTTAAACACTGGAAACGTATAGCAATAGAAGGAACCTACTGAAATCACAAAAATAGACACCTAAAATAACATGTTTAATTCAGATCATCAGGAACATTTTATGGAATGTTTATAGTGCGGTACAAATGAGAACTACAGCAACTAGAGTTCATTTTTAATGTTTGTGATATCTTCTCAGGTAACAGTATATTGCTAAAATAAGTGCCTGATTTGCTTATCGTTTCTAAAGTTTTATCTGGTACTTAGGCAAGAATGCAGGTAATTTTAATGCATGTAAATTACATATATTGCTAAGGATCAATTAAGTTTTGTTTGGTGATCCTATCTAAATAATCGCCAAATTCTTCAAACCTCTTCTAGGATTGAAAGATTCCTTCTTAGAGGAATCCTTTTATTTGAGAAAAGAACTAACCCAAGTTACTCCTTTTTTACAAACCGTTTCAAATACATTGCATAAGATGTAGTAAATGTTGAAGACGACAATCCACTGTAGTAATGCAGGATGTAGAATAAACTGTAATAACTTCTTAAGATCAAATTAAGCTCCTAATTAAAGTTACATGACTCAGGTTTAAAATAGACTACATAAAAAGGAGACATGTGAGATTATGTGCTGAATTACCAAAACCCAAAGTAGCTGTGCATCATGAAGTTGTTGTTTTTACTTAAGTAATTATTTTTCAAGATTCAGGCACTAAATTCCATTGCTGTCTACCAGAACCACTTGTATAGGCTATAAAGTTCTTCTGAAAGCCAATTCTATTGAATTTACTGAATAAATGAATAATTACTCCACAGTGAATGTATCTTTTTCTAAAAACAAATTACAGAATAGGGAGAGGTATTTTGCTCAAGTTAACTGATCTAATCCTTATCTGGCAGCTGACCATTGGCAGGAGTAGCTCTTGTCTGACAGATATTGCTAGAAGTTTAGGAATAACTTAAAGTGTTGCCAAAACACGTGCAAGCCTTGGAAGGTCTAAGGGATCTATTTTGTTGATATAGATGTCAATGTAAATGAGCAATGCAGCCTATTCCTGTCAATACTTTAACAAATTGCCAAATTACAAATCCATTTAGAGATTGTTGCTCCACCTTTCCTCCAGCCAGTTTGCTGTCAATCTATCATGCAAGCAGACAGGCCCTTACTTAAGTCATGTCTTCTGTGCAGGAGCTCCACATCAAGTGATGTTTTTGTTAGGGATAGAGGGAATTAACTCTTTGTCTAAAGAACACAAATTGTATCTCCAGTTATTCAGTAGGAGAATTTTGCCACAGGGTTGCTGGCTCAGGCTTAATTGTGGATGGCTCGGAGAGGTGCCCGTATTGAGCGGTAAGCACAGCCTAAACTGGCTGGCATCTGTTGAGCTCTGCGGACTGTCCAAGCACTTCACTAAATCGAACTGTGCTGTCTAAAGAGGAACATAGTACGCGTATGATCTCGAGCCTTTTGGAAGATTTGTTTGACAGTAACACTTTCATTTCCTTGGTTATAGCACTGTTAGTTAATGGATTAGCTCATTCCAAAAATTTAGTTGAGTTTTTTGTTCCTCTAATGAAGATCAAGTAGCCATTGAGTGAATTGAAAAGTTTAACATCTTTTGTATTTTTCCATCATGGTTCTGAAAACCATTATATTTGTATACTGTACAGGAGACTCTATGTCTTCCTACACAAACGGATTTAGCTGTATGTAACTGCCCCTCCAAAGAATGCATTAAACTCTGAATAGGCTTCTAGGTTGTCTTTATAAAAAAAAGTCTGAAAAAAGTAAGTGCATAGGACTGGTTCCTCCGAAACATCCTGACAGCAGTAGACATCTAAGCTGACCAGGAGCTAGTGCCAAGGAGATGGATGTTTCTGTCTGCTGTGCCATGGATAAAGTGCCTGATGAGTGATCTGAAATTGTTTGATTCCTGTCAGGCTCAAATAACTCGTACCCATCAGCAACCTGACACCTGTAACAGAACATTTGGACCGTCACTTCCAGATATGTGCTCCTCTAACAAAGCATCTTTTTCCTTTTAAGCAGTAAGAGGCTAGTGTTATTATCTTGGTTACATCTGCTTTCAAAACCCCAGAGAGATTTTGAACAGACACTTGAAACTCAGTATTACTCTACAGAAATTACTGTATTCTTGAATTACCAGTCAACCCAAAGCCTTATTCATGAAAAGAATATTACTCTAATTAGACTGATGTGGGTCATACAGGTAGTGACTCACAGGGTCATACAGGGAATCCCGTTCATATGGTTGTACAAAATATGGCTGCCAACCTGCAGGCCTATATAGTTTATATATCCATGCTGTATAGTTCAGCGGACAAAAATGTTTTCACCTGAGATTTAAACATCTCTTGCTAGAACAAATAAGTATTTTCACAGATTAATACCTAGGATACACAGGGAATTCAAACTAGATAAAATGATAAGAGTCCTGCTTCTTGTCTATATAGGAAGTGACTCATGCTTGAGATGCACTAGTTCTCCAGAGAGGCAAGGACAGCTTCTATCTTGATTAGATAGAAGAAGTGTTAAAATTATCTACTGATTAAACTGATGCTTAAGAAATCCATAATATTGAGGGTAAAGGTTTGCCTGGAAATAGAACCATAGGAAACATTTGGCACCCTAAATTAAGATTTTTTTCCATGGAGGCAAATTTTTAGTATTTGGATGTGAACTGTCCTAATTCTAGGTGTCCTTGTAGTTTAAGTAATGATTAAAAAATAAGAAATATAATTAAATATAGAATAAGCATATGATTTCCTTTTATTTTTATACACTTTCCTCTACATCTATGGTAGCTATGTTATCTGTGATGAAATATCTCCAGACATTCTATCTTCGTTCAGGTGATCTGTAAGGCCATGTATTTTCTTCATGTGTGTCTTATAGCCTCCTCGGGTAGATTCACAGATAGGACTCAGATTTGGAGCACATAACTATGCTGATGTAAAACATATTTTCATACACATTGTAAGAAAGAATTTCTAAGGGGCGATTGTCTGACTGTGCACACTGTCTAACTAATGTTAAAAAATAGCTGTATTTCCAAGGGTTAGGTTTGTGCAGTCTACTACCATTCTGGAATGCTGCAGTTCTGGTATTTTTTTTATACCCTTCATCCTCTTTAATGCCGGATCTTTGGCTTAGCTCCAGACTATGTTTTGGCTCTGTACAGTCCTTGGCTTCTTTAACTACAAGCCTCACAACATACATCCTGTTTTTATCTCCTAACTGCACTATGAGATCTGTGTATTAAACTGGGATGAGGCTTTAAAGGTGTGTACTTCTACACTTTGTTGTTTCCTTCTGAAATGCATCTTGGAAAATGTTTTTTCAGTCGTGCTTGGCATTAGCACACTGGACCCTCTGTGCCTGATTGTTTCCTGTTACTGCAATAATATATCATGAGACACAAAAACTGGTGCAAAACTAATTAGAGTTTGTGAAGGACGGAAATAAAACCATTGGGCAATGGATTTTTCAAAAACTCATAGGGATGCCATTTGCTCCAAGCAACAGTGTCATAGAATCTAATCTCAAAGAACAAGATGTCACGCAATAACATTTCACATTAAATAAAATAAAAAATAATATAACATAGAATATTATGAAATAATGGATTGGAAAAATATGAAAATGAATATGAAATAACATATAAATAACATCTAAAGATACTCGAGCAATGTCTGTAGCATCCTTATGTAGTAAGAAAACTACAGGGTAATGGATTCTGAAGTCACATTCTGGAGTACAGAAAACTTAGATCAACTTCTTTAGTTCGTGGACACTAATGCTGACATATATTTTTGTGAGACATTTAATGGGCAGGGAAATTCTGCCTAGAAGCTTTCCTTTAGATTTCAAAGTGAGAGTACAGGATTTAGATGAAAGCCTGTAGCATTTATTATGAAAGAGTGATTTTTAGCTTGAAAGAGGTTTCAAGACACTTGCTGTGAAGGTTTCTTCCTCTGCTCTGTTAGTTTCTTGCTTATCTAGGAAAGACTTCCCCCCCTCCCCATCCTCTGACTCCTGATTCAATTCTGCTGGTAGAGAATTTTTGGGCAACATTTTGCCCTCAGTAGTATCTGGGATAATGGCTTTGTCTTCACTCATCAAGCTATAATAGATACAATTGGTTGGAAGTTACAGCGTGCCAGTTTGTCTCACTGGGATCAACATTTTCTTGCTAAAGAGAGGAGAAAAAGAGGGAGGGGAGGAGAGAGAGAGATAATTATTCATTTGTTAATCAAAAGACAAACTAAATTATTTTAATTAATAATAAGATAGTGTAAACTCCTAGGATAACAGGCGTGTGTATATATAAGGAATAAAATGTATTCACTTTCTAAAGTTCTCCTGCATCTTACTGACTCAAGCACAGTCACAGAAGAGTTTTGCTTAGTGTCTGGCAATATAGCAGAACATCTTCTCCAAGGCTAAATGCAGGGAAAGAATCTGGAAATGAGAAGATCCACAAAGTTGGTATA